>JAMAKT010000099.1:0-118347 GCA_023628415.1 Hypoxylon sp. PDH2405 | reverse complement strand
TTATATAAATAACTTTATAATTAATATATAATAAAATATATAACGTTATACGTTATATATATAATTATATAAATATAAAATAAAATAATTCGTATATTTTAATAAATTAAACTTAATATATTTAAAAAATTACTTAATTAATTTAATTAAATATTTTATTATATTTAAATTATTTTAATATTTAATTAATACGAATTAAATTAAATATTAATTTAATATATTTAAATAATATTTATTAATTTTAATTAAAAAATATAAAAATATTAACGTATTAAATTAAATAAAAATAAATAATTTATTTTTATTAAAATCGCGATTACGTAATTAATTATTAACGTTAAAGTTAAAAAGTTTTATATATTTATATTTAACTTTACTTTACGTTTTTATAAACTTATACTTTATATAATTAATTATAATTACGTTTATATTTATAATTATATAATAATAAACTTTATTTATTAAATATTTTTACGTAATTAAAAAATTCGATTATTTTAAATAATAATTACGTAAAAAAATAAATTATTTAACTTTATATAATTTAATAATATTTTATATTTTTTAATTAATTAAATTTAAATAAATATTTAAAGTAAATATATATATTATAAAAATAAAATTAATTAAATATATATAATTATTATTTAAATATTAATGCGATTAATATTTTTAATATTTTAATTAAATTAAAATAAAACTCGTATTACGGCTTAAAAAAACCCACGGAAAAATAAACGAACCGAAATTACTATTAAATAAATAAGATTTATTAATATTACTTAATAAAAAAGTGTAATTATATAATTATAAGTATAAATATAATTGTAATTATTTATATATAATATAAGTTTATAAAAGTATAAAGTAAAGTTAAATATAAATATACGAAGCTTTTAAGCTTTAACGTTAAGTAATTAATTACGCAATCGCGATCTTAATAATTACGTAACTTAATTTATAAATTAAAACTTTTATATTATAAATTAAAAATTTAAAAATTTATTAAAATTATAAGTTAAAATTATAAATTTATAAATATAATATATTAATATAAAAAAGAAAAATAAATATAAAAAAATAAATTTTCTTATATATTTAAATTTTATTTTTTAAATTATTAATTTAAACATTTATTTTTTTAAATAAAAAATACTTTAAAATTTTCTTTATAATTAAAAGTTATTATTAATTAACTTTTAAGCATTATTACCTTATAAATTAAAAACTTTAAAATACGTATTAACTTATAAAAATTACTAATTAAAAGTAATAAACGAAATCGTAATAACTCGTTAATTTTAACGAGGTTTCGCGTTAAAAAAATACGTTATATATTAAAATAATAAACGTAATTATTTCCTTTTTTTTCTTTTATTATTAATACGTGTTAAATATATTAAATAACTTAATAATTTATTTATTTAAAGTATTAATTTAAAGTATTTTTAATTAGTAAATTTTAATTAATTTTTATAATAAAAATAATTAATTTAATTAATTTACTTATATTACGCTTTACTTTAATTTAATTCGTTAAGCTTTATTTATTAAAGTAAGCATTATTTATTATTTTTTACACATTAATATTTCTCATAGTTAAAAAATTTAATGAATTTACACTTTATTTTTTAACATTTTTTATTACTTTTAAAATTAAATATTTAAATAAATATAATAATTAAAAAAAATCTTTTTATATATATAATTCTAATAATTTTTAATTTATTTAATAATAAAAAGTTTAAAGTTATATATATGTTATTTAATTTATTATTAATTAATTTTAATTTTAAAAAATTAAAAAATTAACTTTTTAATATAAATAAATTAAATATATAAAAGAGGTAAAATTAAGTAATAATAAATAATTAATAACTTAATTAATATAAAAACTAAAGCTTAAAGAATTTAAGAAAACCTTTCGTTTATATAAACGAGAGAACTTAAATATAAAACCCGTAAGTTTTATTTTTATATTTTATTTATTTCCTTATAAAATAAAATAAATATAACTTTAAGCTTTTTATTATTAAATAAATTAAAAATTAACATAAATATATATAAAAAAAGTTTTTTTATATTTATTTTATTTATTTAGTTATTTAATTTTTAAGATTGAAATTTAAGTTGTGTAGGAAATGGTAATAAGCACCACCTTTAGGTGGTAAGGCCTAACGAAACCATACTAAAGGTGGGGCGTGGCACGGGTAATTGATCTTGTTGATCTGATCCTGTTGTTCTTGTTCCTCCAGTGGCTTCTCCACCTTTGACTTGAATAAATGTCTCATAGTACGGATTAACCCTTATTCCGTTGATTAGGATTAAGTCCTGTATCTGACAATACGGTATATGCTAAGGCGTTGCCGATGGGCGGATTGGATAAGGCGTATGAGACATGTGAATGAGTGCGGAATTACGGAATGAGACACGGGTATGATACCAAAACATGAAGTGAATAAGATCGACATGCCATCCGACGTACCATCTATCTCGGAAGCAACGCGCTTCTTTGCGCTATACGTCTGGGATAATGCATGTAGAGCTGCAGCCGCGACAACGTCAGTTGATGGGACCACTGCTGGAGTAGGTTCAATAGCTCGAGGTGCAGCCATTGGATCTGTTAGCGCGACAGTTCTAACAGGAGAAGGTGAGGTTGGAGCGATGAGATCCATAGCTTCAGATGGTAACGTTGCTGTGATGGACTTTGATTCTGGAGAGTGCCAGGGGGATGAAGCATGTAGGCCATTCGTCGCAGACGATGCTTTGGTCTTTCTAGCATACTGCAATATGTACCGATGAAATGAGGAACGCATATTCGCTCCTTGAGGAAGCCCGCTGTGATTGAGAGCTTGAACTACTGTTTTGAATTCCTTGGGGAGGACGGAAAGTCTCCGTAGGTATAATGACAAGAATCGGGCAATGGTCTAAGGCAGTCCTAGATTCATAGCCCGCGACTGCTATATAGGTAGTCCCCCTTCAACTAACCAGGGATGTGACCAGAATAAAGTATGTTCTAATCATTGCGAAGCTTAGGGCTCCCATTATTAGTAACTGCCCATGAATATCTCTTCTTGACAGCGTCGTCAAACAGAAGAAAGATATAGAAAGGGTATGAACCCTTCTTGAGCAGATCTGAATCGCGGAGGTTATCCTTACAGCTTAGGAAGAAATGCAGTTCCACAAATACGCCGTGGTCCAGTAGTGGGCGTACTAGGTCGATATGGAGACTAACATTACTCTTACTTATCTCCAAGGGAGCACACACGTCCCAAGAAGGTGCAGCTGAACCATTCCCTCTAAAGGGGAATGTCATCAGGATTAATAGCTCGGAGATTACGGACACTATTCCTGTTAATCCTGTGACTACACGAAGTTAAGATCTCCAAACTTATGGGGCGATGCTTCGAAGAGAAGACGTTAGGGTCGTATGCCATTTGGCTTATCCGACGATCTCTCGTGGGGTAACCCGAAATGCCCAGGGTCCTAAGTTGCCTGAGACGGTAACAATATCTCCTTTATGCACGCCATAGTTACTAGCGCTAAAGACGTGAGTGGACATGACAATATAGGTATCGCGGATATAGCTGCCAATATTTAGGTTGACGGGCAGTCAAGGTAGCTCCCCGGCGAGGGCCATGGTGACAGTAGCGTTACCAAACTTGATAAATTATGTATCTTTATTACGAGTCTCGAGAAGGACCGCTGCGCAAAGAGAGACTTGGATTAGGTGGTATTGAAGTCATGATGGATGAAACCTTCATTAATTAAATTAGTCAAAACAATTGTTTCCATTAACTAGCTGAAATCTATTGATTAGGGTAATCCTGAATTGATAGCTTAGATGACTTAGTTTTGACGAACGAACCCCAGCGGGAGTTGAGACTGGATAAAAGCCGGGAAGAGCTGAGGAATGTCATGCGGGCCCGTCTACTCACGAGGGAGCGAGAGGAGAGTGACACCCGAGCTCATCCTTACCAAGTCGGGGATTGGGTGTGGGAATACACCCGAGATTGTGATAAATTAACCCATCAGTTTCGCAGGAGAGGGATATTAACGACGAGACAAGACGGGCCTCGAAGCCCCAAACTGGCACCGGCGTGGAGAGGGCCTTGGGAGGTGACTGGAGTTCCCTCAGAAGCGTCCATTACGGTAGTGGGCCCCATGATTGGCGGACGCTCCCGGAAACTGCATGTGCGAAATGTGAAGCCTTTCCGCCAGGATCTGCCAACGGGATCTGTGCGACACAAAGACGTTGCAGTAACTGACAGTTGGGAGGGAATCACTCTGGAGCGAATTAACCCGGGAGCAAGCTACACACCAACCTCAGGCGAGCGAGCGAGGAGGGGAGAGCGTAGAGAAGGCAATGACTTCAGAGGATGAGAGCTTTGAGATGTTGGATAATTTCCGGAGGACTCCTTATGTTCAGCCGAATCGAGTGTCTCGATGTCGCTTTTCGGGTATGACTGAATCCTGGGATGGCGCCTGCGATCGCGCCTGCGATCGCGCCTGCGATCGTCGTCCCGTAAAAGCACGTACGCTAATTGCTTGCATCCTAATTTCTGGTGGTAGCCCACACCTCGAGTATCTAACATGCCCCGTAGTGCCTTTAGATTGCATTTGTAATAAGTAGACGTTTCATATCTCTTCCGTAATTCCATCCTGTCTAGGTTCTGAGACGCAACGGGCGGCTCCGGCAGGCAACCGACATCTGTTACCTCCTCTATTTCACGGGACACTGTAGCCATTTAGTTATAATATGCCTTTACATTATATTAGCAGAGCATATACCTAGAAAGCCGAATAGCATGTAGATGTCTGCGTAGCTGAGATGGAGACCATGCTTCTGAAAGTGCCGAATGGCGTCCTCGCGAAAATATCTACCCCCCAGAAACGGGAATATACAGTCTGGATGACTGCAATAACATGCCCATTCTCCCTTGCACGTAAGGTCGGGACTCTGAACATAATCAGGGGCAACCGTTCCTCCGTGTACATAACGCTCAACGTGCATAGATGACCGGTGTTCCGAAGCCTTGCCAGACGAATATTGTTCCCGCAATTTCATCCATTCTAAGTCCAGCTCGTCGTGCCAGCTCCCAACGGAGAGGTTATTCGCAACGATATCCCACTTATCCGGATTTTCCAAGTTGTCTCGTAGTACTAGATGATCTCAGTGTACACAACCCTAGGTTTCCAGGTTGATGAAAGACCTACCCTTTTTCCCATATTTACTCACCATATCCTTCACGCCTCCCGGGAAGGTCTCAAAATGAATGGTCTGGAAGTGCCTAAGAGCATAGTCTCCAGCGAGCGGGTTCACATGGAAATTGCGCGGAACAGGTTCATACATTGTTCCCATGTTGCTTGTACTAGGATCTAACGATTGCCTCGCCATCGCCGGACAACAGCATTCGACGCAGAATGACCATCCTGCTTCGGTTAGACAAATCCATACCGCCCGCTGCTTGGCCTGGCGGAGCGACATATGCGGAAGTCTGTCGATCTCCGGAACATCTAGGCCGATCCAGACCGGCTCGGCAAGCTGGAGAAACTTGGAAGCGTTATCGCCAGTACTTTGGTCCTCCTGAGAGGGGTGCGGTGGCTGAAAAACCGGGTACTGGAGGGGTTGCGGCGGAGGGCAGAGCAGTCTGTCAGCAGTCGTATTGGAGGTCTGTGGTAAATCCGGAGTCCCCTTGATGCTTGCTATCTCTTGACCGTGCCTGGTGAGGATAGTTATCTCGAAGTCGGCAGGCTTATACACAGCAGGATCTCCGAGGACAGTGGCAAGCAGCCAGTCCCTTCCCTCCACGTCCCCCTTCGAGATCAATTCGGTGACGGCATCATCTACCTCTTGACGCCATTTGCGGTACGGCTCACTCGAATGTATCCAACTATCGAACAGATTCTGGCGTATGTCAAGAAGCCAAGTAGACCGGTCACGTTTGACCTTATTGAGCTTTTCAAGAAGACGGTATGAAAGGAGGGAAAGCGTCTTCTGTGAAGTGGAGGATTCCATTTCGTTGCCAGGAATGGATACGAAAGGCGATGCCGAGCTAGTTGCTGCTACCGAATGCGAAGAAGAATATCTGAAGGAAAACGGTTCTTGATGGCTGCGCTCTTTGTAGGACGCTATGTAGGCAAGCCATACAACGCCACCAACTCCCCCGCCCCCATCCTGCCTACTACGGGTTACCTATTTAGGTACATTGACGTATTCTGATCTAACGAACATTTGAAGATAGTCATGCACAGATATAAATAAACATCCCGCACATTAAACAGCGTGAATTTATATTGATGACTCACAACTATCGCGTACCTACATGTTCCCGTATCGGATTACCTACAGTTGCTTATCTCCATTCAATCATACGCACCTTCCATGTTATGCAAGGAACAACTTCGTATATTCCAAAAAGCCCTTAGGCAGGAAAGATCTGGCCACGTATGTCTTCGTCGTCCCTTTTCGTCGCCCTGACCGCAGTCGCGTTACTTTTCTACTAACTACCATAGAGACGCCTAGAACGTGTGTCCTCGGCATTGACGTTGAATCGTATAAATCCAAGGCCATCCTAGCGTACAGGAACACGGTGGGCGGGTAACGAAAAGTTGAGATCAGCCGTGTGTCGTTCAAAGGAAGTTTGGATAATCCAGAACGGCCAGACACGTCTAACCACCCAGACTCGAAATGGGGATTTATGGCTTTTGCTGCCCTCGACGATGGAAAGCTTGTCCCTAGCAGACGGTCTCTACTCAGGGACCAGAGCCTTCCGCTCAAAACTATCCTCATCCACCGTGCAGGCTTCAAGCGCCAGAGTACGATGGAACGATTGCTAGGCGGAACATATATTCTAGAGCTCTGCCGTACGGGAATTGTCATTGCAGAATGCATGATGAGGTCTTAACGGAACACTTTGCATTACTTCGTAAGCATGTGGAGGCTTAAGCCGGAGACAAGCCTTAAGATCGTCAAAGGGGCTTTGTCGTATCCCAACTATATTTGTCCGACTAAACAGCTGGAGGTTTCGAAAAATATGTGTTGCACTATAAGGAACTCCAATGTAGTCGTCAATGAGGGGCAAGCTTCGGCACGTACGTCAAGTCTGCTTCTATGATTTTCCCCTGTTTAAGGCTCTTCATATGTAGCTAACATATAAATAGTATATATCTGGACGCTTTTCCATGACCCGCAGAGGGCTTTTGACAAGAAACCGATGTGGTGGGAGTTGAAGGACTTAGAAAAGCAAAAGAGGCTATCCCTACTCATCCCAAACAATGGAAGCAGTGGCCTTGTACATGCCCCTTTCTTCCTTCCTACGTGGCTTGGTCTATTTATATTAATTCGGATCAGAGTAGGTATCTAGTTCCAAATCGCGTTTTTCAACAACTAGGGAGAGCTCTTGGGCAGCCAATCCATCAATGAATCGGATTGGGTCGCGGGTATGTCAAATAGAACGTTATCCTTTCTGTATTCCGCTTTGATACTAACGAGGAGATCTTCCAGGGATTTCAGGAGATAATTACATGTCCAATATCACGATCCCAAAGATGATCATGGAGACGTCAGATTTCCATAGGTTCCTCCCTGGCCAGATTGCTGTCTTTCTAAATGACTTCAAGAGGCAAAACCGCGAGTTAGACTCGACAGACTCTATGGAGAACACGATCTATCTCCATGGCAAAGATCCGTGGTGTATTATACCCTTGTTCCCACAAGATCCCTGAACCGCGTTCAGTCACGGGCTCGCCATCTTAGAACAAGAAGTTCATCGTGCGCTAAAGGTCGAGGAAGATTTCGCCCTCATTTATTTTTGTAAGGGTCTCCGCAGCACCGTAGAGAAACTCATGACTAAGATCGAAAGGGAGACAAAAAGCAGAGGCGTCCAGGTGAAGCATCTATTCCTCGCTGGGTACGTCTCTAACTGGTATAACTTCGATTCAGTCGGATTGCCTTCGATTTTCCTTTTAACCTACCTTAGTAGAAGGTCGCCAGCCGTATCCGCCGGGGTTGTGTTGTCTGCCTTATGGGTTGTCTTGTCCCATTGATATATTATTAAGGGTTCGGCTTTAGCAATATACCCGTTACGCAAATCCGATCCTACGCTGGAGGTGTGGGTAGGCGAAGACGCTGCTACGTTTCTATTAAGCAAGGCAGGTGGCATAAGACGAGACGAGGCTGTTTATTAATTCCATAATGGCGCCGACGAAAGTTAGGGATGCGGTCCACGACGCCACGCGAAGATCCGAATAACATGAAGAAGGTCGAGGTGCCCAAGTTCGCGTTGGTCTGCAATCCCAACTACTATCCAAGACGATCTCTCAACGAAAGCGAAGATAGAGTCTCGAGAGTTCGGGCAGGAGCTGGGCGTAATACCACGTTCAGCCCAATGAAGGTTAGCTCCGTCGCCAATGCGATCAATTGCCCGATGGAAACGTAGATATGGGATTTTCGGTACACGCTACCGACCTTCCTCGGGGCTGCCTGCGCTTTCGGCTCAATGGGCAGGATACGGACATACTCGCCGACGACATAAATATCGAGGGAAATCTGATGTGAACTCGCTCATCTTTAAGCTGACATATTATATAAGGCAGATAAGAAAGGCCGAAACACCCATAATCAACTCAACAGACGGTAGCTATTCAGGATTATGACGGACCCATCTACGAAGCTCCTAACTATGGATCAGCAAAAGGAGTTACCCAGCATGGTGTAACATATGCTGTCGCGCCATCCAGTCTACAGCCTACAAGTGCAAGGTATGTCCCGTTTTTTTATATCTACTGGGATTGGCATGGTACGGTACGGACGAACGATGCTCACAATAAGTCGCACGGATGGATGTCAAAGAGACGTTCAAGGGCGATCCCGAATAAGTACGTAAGAAAGTAGTGGAATGACTTTCGAGTAGATCGGTATTTATTAATAACCTAAAGTTGCTATGCGTCTCGGTGCGGCATGTGCCATTTTTCTAGACCTTGTGCAAACTACTAGTGTAGCCATGAATAAGACTGAAGGTACAAAAACGTGTGTCACTAGCTAGGTAATAGAGTGGTTACCAGATGTAAAATCCGAATACCCATTATGTGCTAAAAGAGAAGGTACTGGAACGTATATTACCGCGTTGCATTTGGTCATGCCTCCCCTTACTTCTCACCGTCATTCTCGGCATGCTCACGGGTGATGATAGCTTTTTCTCTACAGCCACGACACCAATAACCCCTTTTTCTCGTGCGATCATTTAGAGCTTTCTGCGGTGTCTGATGTTATGGGGACAATGAAAGGACGAACGCCAAGCCTAGTCGTTGTTCATACGGGAAAGGACCATTGGGAGAAGAGGAAGGGTTGGAAAAGACGTTCTGCGGAGGCGGTGTGGGCGTACGGATAGAAGGTCGTGGCGAAGTGCAGGGTAGCGCCCGGCGGTGCGTATTATCTCGTATGTCCTCGCCATCAACGCTCTCGAGACGTTCAGAGAAATCTACCCCCATTGGGAGGTCATGCGGTATCGGTACTAAACGATCAGGATCAGGATCTGACGGTGCGGACGATGCTCGTGCTCCTACGGTACTTCTCTCATGCTCCTGGGAATTGACGGGTTGTCGAGGGTCGTGGGCAACCGAACGCCTTAGAAGCAAGTTGCTGGGGGCCGAGCGCTTGATGGGTACGTGAACGAAGTCCTCCGGCGTAGTCATCTTTGAAATGGGATATCCGATTGCCTAGGGAAATGGTGAGGTGAGTAGGAAAGGACAGAAGAGAAGAGGGGGCAAATAGGCTCACAATACGTTCCCGCAACGGAGGTAAGGCAAGGTTACAGTTGGACGAGTACTCGTACCACTAGCCCACGATACGGTGGCGCCATGTACACTTCAGTTCCTACCAGCGTATGAAGTTTATTCCCTTTGAAAAATACCTCATCTTTGCGTTTTCGAGAGACAGCTGCCTCGAGTCCACGCCTATGTTGCTCTGTCGTCACTGCACAGTTCGGCCTCATATTTCCCATAATGGTGGTGGGATCGATGATAGCATTCGGATAGCGTATCCTGCAAATGATAGTCCTCCTGGGAGAAAGGTAAGGGTTAGGATATGTTGCAGAGAATGATCGTCGCTCCTTCCAGCCAAGGTAGGAGGTTCTTCTACTTTACTTTTTGACTCTGCGTTTTCTCATTACGTTTTTGCTTCATTGAGGTATACAAAAGTTGCACCGGTTGGGAACATGACAGCACTATCATGCATAAAGGCGCATCGGTCTAACCGTGCCTAGGTACATGGATCATGAGGAAGCTGACTCCCAACTGCCCCCACTACTACAGAAATGTGGCTGCGGTCGCTTAAGTCTTGGCGGACTGGGTCTTCGGCGTCTCTAGATCCTAGAGGGCTCGAAAGCTAAATAGGTCCCCAGTAACGCAATAGGATGAGCCCATGGGAAAACTTCCTTCCACTGTTCAATTATTCGTGATCTGGCCTAATTAGGTACCTAGGTAGGTATTGGACTTTCCAGTGTTCATGTTGGTGTATAATATTTGATCGGGTGCTGGGGAAACTAACCACTGCTTATGTAACTGCATGTCGTGTTTACCATAACCGAGACCATCAGAAATGGGATTCTGGAACTCCAACCCCCAATTATTCCCATCCTTGTCATAACATAGTTTGTATGTCGCCTCAGAGCAATACTAGTAACCAGAATGAGCGACTTCTCGGCGAATGGGCCTCTGCGGTCACCATCGAAGCAGCAGCCTCTGATATCGGACTGGCTACCTCGTGTCCGAAATGAACGCTTATTAACTAGGGCGTTGAACATGAGTCTCGTTGCAAAACGCAAATCCGAAGATTAGTTTACGAGCTTATCTCATACTATTTACACCTATTGGCCATAACAAGCTTGGATGTTAGCTAAGGTGTATATCGTCTTGCTTGAATTTATGCCAGAAGGATTAATAGTGAAATGGACGGGCATTGTGTATCGCGGTTTGAGCCATTAAAGATACAGATCTCGCATTTGGTAAATTGGAAGAATGGATAAGTACCGGGCGAAACTGGCAGGAAGCCTGGGAAAATGCTAAGTTGCGATTGTCTGCCGGCATGTTCGCTCTCTTAGCCCTAGTCTATCCCAATCTGAAGTATCATGAGTCATGACCTAACCAGGCGTCTTTAGATCGGCTGGATGATAGAGACGCGAGAGACCCTGAAGGTTCGGGAGGGTCTCTGGTAAGGTAGGTAAGTATCAATTATAAAAACATTGGCAGCGTGTTTGTATGGGAAGAACCGCTTGAGAGCGCAGGGGTTGAGTTGTTAGTCGATTACGGCCGGTTCTTGAATATTTCATCCAATACCAGCAAGATATACGCCCGTACCTACCCCCTTTATCGTGGACACAAGATATCAGCCTTAAACAGCCCTTGCTCACTTCGACGATCTTGAAGTTCGGGCGAGAAGCGTGGGGAACCATGGCACAGAGAAAGATGAAGTAGCGGAGGTACGCGAGGACACCGTTGAGAAGAGTTCCACGGGAAAAGAGGTTGTCCACGACACCGACCTTACCCCCTCCGACGATTCCGAGTTGTAAAAACACCTCAGGTCTGACATGACAATGTCGAAGGAAGAGCTGAAGCGATGGCTGGCTCGGTTACTGGTGAGGGGAACGCCGTTCCCCCCCCCGGCTGATTTAGGCACTGGGCTAACTGGATGCGTGCCGCGAAGGATTGCGGGGACCAGATGCCCACGCGGTCACTCCTTTCCCAAAGTGCTGGAAGACTTTAGAGTTTCTGCGGTACGTCTACGGCGCTAGCCGACGCGTTCATGCTTTTAGACATTGGGGACGGATCTTTGGAGTGTGGCCATCACGATCCAGACACTCTATGCATTCTTCGTCTTCTCAACTCTGTGTATCCAGCCTGGGAGGACGCGGTCGGTCAACTTGCTCAGCATATGGGTAGAATTAGCGAGCAGGCGGCGAACTTCCTCGAACGCATATCCAAACGGCAGGTGGACTATTTTCATTCTACGATATTGCACGATACACTAGTCGATCATATGGAGAACGCGATGCTATTCGATCAACTCCGCACAATGCTAGTGCGAGACTCTGAGGTCCCTAGATTGCAACCGCCAGACTACCACGACTACCTCTGGGGTGACGCGGTGATTGCAACACTCAAGCTCATAACTTAGCAATTACAAGAGTCACTTCAGCCTTCAGCCGAGGTCGCGTATCCTGACAGACTGGCAGTCACGCGTGTACGAACAGGAATTTGGCGATCGGCATGACGGGGATCTACCTCTTGCCGATCCTTCTTTGGTTGCGGCTGTGGCCCCTAGGCTATATCAGGATGCTACCACGAATCAGGATCCAGAGAAGCTGGAAATCCTCTCCGTACTCCTGGGTGACCTTGCACCATCTGTTCCAGACCGGTCTGCTATGGGTTGTCGTGCTGGCCAGCAAAAGGATACTTTTCCTTCGAATCTAGATGGAATGGGTTCCCCAACCCCTCCCCTTTCTGACTTGATGTATCAAACCCCTGCCATATCGACTTCTTATACATCAACTGCTCCTGTTCGGCCATCACCCACAATAGCACAGCCTCGTACGGCTTTACCCACCTTCCACTCCATAATGGAACCTGCAACGGTACTGGCTTCTGAGCGGGGAACGTGAGGCATTTAAAGCCGAAGTCAAGGCAGACCTTCAAGCCTTGCGAGAGCATCACATAGACGAGACGAATGCGGAAAGGAGCCACCGGGCAGAGGAACTTACCATTCACCAGGAACAGTATGGCGAAGCTTACCACAGAGATGGATCAACAGACGGGCAAAATACAACGGGACTTCGCGAAATTGAGGGGGTGCGGGATATTATGTAAAAGGAGTTCAATTCATTGAAGAGTGTTCATGAGAAGATGGAGGAAAAGTGGGAGACGGTCTTGGACAAGAGGCTTGTGGCTGCGTTAGACGAAACGCTAGACGCGAAGTTGAAAGCGCGGGAGTTATCGTTCCAGTCGTTGGTTCATGAATCGGTTAGCAACTTGCAGAGCACCTTGGACAAGGTCATACACCCGTTAACTAAGCCACCGGCTTTTGGAGGAGCAAGGTCAAAAGGCCTATGACGCTCAGCTCTTTTGCGCTGTCTCGCACTACTTCAGCCTATTTGGGGATATTGACAATGGTGTTATCGAGGACGAAGAATGTATGGAAGCGACAATGAAAAAGCTCCCTATCCTCATTCCGATGCACATTGCTGTAGCTTTAGAGCATATACATATCCAAGCATACCGTCGACCGATCGCCACCATTACCCATTAAGGAGGAAGGTGGACTTAGCTGGACTGCCAAAATGGGTGCTAGGGTTGGAGGTTGGAGGTACAATTGACACGACTTAGGGTTTCTATTCAGCAGGACGTGGTAGAGATTAATATACGCTATGTACTAGTAAATAAATTGTCTTTGCGATCATGTCGATAGCCTCTTATTTGCTTCATTATTGACAAACTGCGCCGGTGGTTCGATTCAGTACAGTTCCGACCCTTTCATGTGACCCACCTTTTTCCTTGAGTCGGCGTAACCGTTTCTTGTCCTTTGAACTCCGTGGCCGGTGTTGACGTGGGGGTACCTTCGGAACGAAATCTAGTTCAAAATGAGAAATGTCATTGTCCACTTCTTCATCACTATTGTTGTTGTCCTTCTTTCACTGTAGGGCTGGTAGGTTCACTGTAGACTATACCATACCTAGACTAGGAGTGTGGGTACTTAATTTAGGGTACAAGGCTCTTAGAAAAATTTGTACCTTCTCTATGTGGCTATGTTCCTTGAAAGGTTCTCTGCAATTGTATCGTGTACTATGTCGTCGCATTTGATACTATTAGATCGACAAGGTCTATTAGTTTACTCAATAGAGAAGTAAAGCTGATCAGCTGTGGGTAGAATAGGTGTTGTCGTATTGATTGTTGTAAGTGTGTACAAGGGAAGATCTAAGTACAAACGACCTAGGAATCCCTCAAATATGAAGTGGGCAAGCCACACATATGTACCACCTGCTTATCTAATCAACCAGTGAATCGCAATCCCGACAATTATCATTTTATACACTAACTAGGAAAATTACCGTAATAGTGTGACAAATCGCGTGCAATAAGTGGTAGAACTACATACCTATGTGACGTATACAGTACATAAAGCGTACGATATCGCAGCTATGTATGCAGCGAGGCTGCTTTAAACTTTAAACATAAAGACGTTATGAAAGGATGTAACGAGTTTCTATGGGTTTTTCATAACATGTCCCACTAAATACCCCACACTAATACCTACATATGTACATATTAGTACATAAGTACATATCTGTTAGATACATACTTTATGTACCTATAAGACTTATTCTTAATCAACGAAATAAGGGTTGATCCGTACCTCCTATGAAACATTTACGGAGGTATTTAAGTCAAAGGTACACGTGGAGAAGCCACTGAAGGGATCGATCATCAGAACACATCATGAATCAAATCAATAAGATTAATTAGATCAATTAAATCAATTGTTTCCATCAAACAATTAGTTAGAATCCACTGATTAGGAATACCCTAAATCAATACCTTAGATGAATTAGTTGCTAAGCCACTTAGTGTGTGACAAAAACTAGGATAGGATAAGTACCTACGTACCGCTTTGTGAAGTTAGCTGATAGGTTAAAGTAACAAACCTCCATCAAATAATCATTAAGAATCCACGATTTAGGAATACATTGAATCAATACCCTAAATAAATTAGTTGCTAAGCCACCTGATGTGTGACACTACTATACCCATAAGCTGACTGGCGTTTCTCAGGAGAATACGACATGGCCGGATATGCTTGATGCGGCAGTCAGACTAACGGCACATGCAAAAGCAATATTCGGCCAGGTCGTATTTTCTTCTGTTGAAGCCTCCGAGGTCTTCCAAGTTGTACCTAAGTAGGTATCGTTTCGATTATGAATTTCCGTTCAAATGTTCGGTGGAGGTAAGGGCTTCAGTGGCTACACGGAATTCCCGCCGCGCCTCGTATTAGGCTTGACGGGAATAGGTGCATGTCGAATGCGTTAGGGACGATCAATCAAATCTGGTGATGGTGGCTGCGGTAAATTAAAACACTTCCACAATGATGTTACATGATATGACGCAGACACGCACGAAGAGATTGGATGATATATTTTTCGGTGAGCTAGTATTAAGTAGCTTGTGGACGATACAGGCTGGAGCGCCAAGCAAAATGAGACGGGCCTATTCTTGCGACATGTTTTTCGTCGGTACCTTCCTAGTCTTTTTCTTCGTTCCAAGGCTAGGTTATATCTTGTAGAGGGTATTTCAGATGCCCCATGCGTCATAGTTGTGCGCCAGAGAATGTCAGCCTACCTAGGCTGCCAAGGTAAATACGTCTCGATATCAGGTCATTCAACAAATTAATGTGTTGATTGACTTGGTTGATTCGATTGATTTGACAGAGTCTGACCTTTTGGCCGAGCAAAATATTGTTCAATCAAAAGCTGATTCGAATGGATACTAATACCTATAAATATCTACCTATTATGAGGTTGCATACCACCTTTCCTTACCTTCTATCTATAATGTCTCGTTAGCGTTAGACGACGTTGAATACGCGCTTTAGAGACTGGTCGATGCTTGAAACATGGGCTTAATGACGATGCTTATGATCTGTGACGACTGACACACGAGGCAAGGGCAAGGTGGACGGTAGGTGGTAAGGTGACAAGGAAATACGGGAACTGATTCTACCAAATTACACCATACTTTGGTTAGAAGCGCTGATTGTGGTGGGATCCAAGCTAAATGAATCATTACGCACACCATTACGAGGTTGGTTATGGGAGAGGGAAAGCAAATCTATTGCTTCACCCATATTAACTCATCCATACATGTCAATGTCTCATATCAGATCTTTCAGTAAGAAGGTCCCCCACACGTCCTTTGCTCTAAGGGGTCATCGTATAACTTATTTCCGGTATACTCTTCGTCAAAAAGATATTAAGGGGTTAAATGTATACAGACAATGAGAATTAGGTCGACAGAAGAAAGAGCAATTTTCCGCCAGAAGTCCGAGTACTCACCTAATCATCGATGCGAAAACCGCCCCTATTGGGAGATAATGTTGATATTTCAATACTAAGGCTTTTAGATTAAGTAGCTGTACCAGATGCACTATGGTTCGACTGTGAGAATAGGTTGGCAAATCTGATGGTACCGATACCAATCTGTAGAAAGGTGACGTGGCTGTGAGCTTCTACAAGGGACATCTGGAGACACCCTTACGCATCCCGACAAAGTGTGCCGTTTCCCAAGTACGCATCTGTCCGATTCTTGGGGTTACAATTCGTAGTCGCGGGACGTCTTTTTAAGACGCTATCCTTATCCTACAAAACTCATCTACGCTCTCCTTATTCGTCTCCATCGTGTCACCAGCGTAAGCTTGCAGAACAGGAATGCCTCAGGACGCAGGAGAAGAAACCGCCGCGCCAGGAGACCCGCAGGAGGATAAAGCCAGACAGAATAGGTCTGCATTTTAATGCAGATTGTGAAAGACGGATCGCGTCGCAGGTCGCAGCCGTGTGTCTCTCTGAGAGAGTTAGGGTGAAAGGGGGCGTAAAGGGGGCCCAAGGACTGAGATAAGGACCTGCCCGAAATCCCTAAAGGAAGGAGGCGGGACAGGCCACGCATGTGCGACAACATACGAGAGAACCATTTCCGTTCATGTCAGGGATCGTAGGAGGTGATGACAAACCTCGCACAACTTCCAGTCGTAGGTCTGATCTTCCCCAAATCTGCGATCATGTCCCCACAGCAAATTCCAACGCCAGCCGAGGACTCCTACGCTGCTGAGGATTTGCCTAACCTCTGGTCCTGGACTAAGCCGGAGCTGGCGGCCAGGGCGAAGGAACTTGATATTACTGCGGGAAGCTGGCCTATCCAAGCCTTCCTCGTCGCGATCGTCTCTATGCAAATGGTGAACATCCACCCCGACATGCAAACCCTGATTCTCGATGACGTCATCAAGCTTTGCGAAGGCACCAAGGCGGACTACCGTTATCCCTTCACCTGTTCGTGGTACCTAAGCACGGGGCATTTTATAGACATTGCGCAATGTATCGCATATAAGCCGTCTGACATCTTGGTACGGTCCATGTCCTCGCGGTCGTCGTAAACATGCTCTTGGCCGTTGCCCCATATCTTGGTTGTGCCATCTGGCCAGATACGAACATAGATGCATGCTTTGCAGTTGGTAGGTATTCGAATAGTTTTTCTTTTGCGCTTGGAAAGGTCTTTACCTGCCTTTGACTTCCGTTGCTCCCTTTGAAAGTACCGGTAGCGATATGACAGCTTAGTGACTCCCTCTTTCTATTCCTCACACTTGAATTGGGAATAGTAAGTAGGAGAAATCCAAGGTTTGAGCTCTTCAAATTGCTCTCTAGACATCACAAGCGGGTTGTTGGTTTTGACGTTTCCGCTCAAATAAAAGAAATATTCTCGCCAACGTGGAAGATCCGCAGGCAATGGAATAGGAATCAGGAGTGATAGGTGTGTTGCAGGCAACTCCCGGTTGAGAGGTTCTACATCAGATTCCTCCAACTCATCAAGATCTATCAAGACTACATTAGACTCAGGGATTTCGTCATCTGAACCTCGAACATGAGAACGTGATCGAGATCAAGCACATACTCCTTCAGCAATAGCATATAAATGATGAGGGATAGAAAGGGTAGAGCTTACCCTAGCGGTATTATAACCCCCAGGATAATATTGGCTAGATCAAAGTCCTTCATCGTGTATTAGAGAAGAGTTATCATTAACTCTTCCTGATACTTCAGGCTGGGAAAGCCCAATAACAAGCAAGCCAACAAAATGTTTAGGAGTATCCTCATTTAGACTATAACTATAGGTGGCTCCAAAAAGGAAACGGCTAACTTTTTAGGTATCTAAGCCTTCCCAAATATCTAACAGAATTAGCAACAAGGTAACATATAAAGATAATTCACGAACCCATGATAAGATAATTTCGAAAGCTCGTAAAGATAGATTTAAGAAGATAAAAAAGGAGTTAAGGTTGGATCACAGAAAGGAGTAACTATTATTGTGGAATACGTTAAGATACGAGACTATTAAAGAATATATATAGGTATATATCAATCATATCTACAACTATGTAGTCGTCGACTTTTGTCAATCATCCAATCGGACTCTTCCTGTACATATCTACAAACACAGTCTTAGATATTGGCAACTAGCCGTATAGAAACAGCCTTATATCCCCGTCCTATTGGTAGGAGCTTTATCACGAGGCTGACTTGAAGTAGGAAGCCAAGATATTTCTGAATTTCCTTACCCAAAAGACCAAAGAAAGAAGATCTCAAGCCTCCTTTCAAGGACTAGGTTTCAAACGACCAAAATTTATAACATTCTTTCTAGCAGGAGGCAAATACCCATCTGTACGAAGATTCTAGCAAAACAGGTATGTGCGCTATTGCAAACTCTATCGGTGAATTCGGCACGGATATTCGAGCCGGAGTGATCCGCTGCAGTAGAAGGCGTCAGGGAAGTATAGATATTTATCGAGTTGGCGGTTAACCGTTGCTATTCCCAGAAAAGGTAGTAGAAGGAAAGGATACTCGGCTTAAGTTAGGATTCAAAGCTATTATTCAAGTAGAAAGCCGAGGAAACGCAACGATAATGCATTTCATGAGCGGGAAACTGCGTTACCAAGTTAGCAATTAATCTAGCGGTCAATTGAAACGTTAGGCTTTTACAATAGCATGTATCTTCGATATGACGCATATATTGAAGCTGCAAGGACATGGTAACGTACATTGGCACCGGGAAATTACAGAGACACGATTAGTGGTGAGTATAGCGGTAATGTGGGATGGTGACACTGACAAAAATAACGTGGTATGTAGCCATCTCACTGAAGAATTATGCGAATAGCTTCAAAACGTGAGAATAAATAATAAGACTAGGAAAGGAAGCTTATACGCGACGTGTCGATTTATTATAAAGGTAATAGAAATGGATCTCTCTACTTAAATTAGCTGCGAAACGCTATATCCGTTACAAAGGATACAAAGGGCAATGTTGACGGGAAGCTTTTAATGTGGGGCAAACAGGTGAGGGGATAACGATACCGCCAAGGCGACATGGTCACTTTTGCCAGCGGCCTACGTCTTCCGCGCAGGGACGGTTCCGGGGCGGACTTGATGGGTCGGATCCTTGTTTGTTATCGCTGGCTAGCAGAAGATCACAGGCTACACTACCTACATGTAGGTAGTCACACAAGTTACCACTCATCCCTCCCGGCAAGCGCGGGCGACGCGTTACGGTCGACAAAGAAACTTCTAGCAATAGGCGTTGAAAACTTACTACGCCAGGCAACCACCATCATCGCTCGCCGCTTCCATGACACCTCCGCCAAGCGGAGCCGGCAACAGTCAGCCATGGAATTATCGGGGCCATCAAACGCGGACTCGACGAATGGGAGGAATCTGCCGCGCCGTTCGAAGGAGGCCATGATGAACGGAGGTTATACGAAGATGAGGAGGCAGGGAGGTCATGTAACGTGAGGGAGCCACTCCAGTCATTGGAGGAGGTGGGAAGACTTCGAAGAATCAATCAATCATATTCAACTATACCAAGGTGTTATCGAATTACGCTAGCAATGCACCTATCGTTTAAATGGTTACGCGGCACAATTGAATCAATTGTCAGCATAAATTCACACATTAGAGTAATCCTGAATTGATGGCTTGGATGAATTAGTTGCCAAGTCACTACCTAACGCTTAATTTAACAACCGTAAGTTAATCAGTAGGTACTTAAAATCGTTGAATTACGTAGGATCATGAGGTAATTGACGTGACTTGGGTAAAGGCAAACATAGGGCGCTATTTGCCCTGATTTGAATTGCTATATGCCCCGGCTGAGGCTCTTGGGAGAACGCCTGATAGGCGTTGTGAATCACCGATGTTGCCGTACCTACTGATCTCTTCAGGCCATTGGTGCCGATGTGGTATCGGAGGGGGTTTTGGGTGCATTGGTTCCTGGAGCAATTCCACCGGAACTCGTATGAGATGACTTGCTGAATGACACCATAAGGTCAGGTATTCTGATCAGGGGTTTGCGAGATTCTCCAGTCCTAGTCCGTTCGGAGCTAGACTAAGGCTTAGGATCAGAGATCCCTCTCTTCGAACCTGCTTAGACGTTAGCGGTGGCAGTCGTCGCTGTGGAAGCGCCTTGATCAGGGACAATCTAGTGTCACCGCGGCTCTCTTGTTCAAGTTACAGCCTAGCCTTTTGTGTAAGTACAAGGACTTGTTAGCATGAATGTCTTTTTGGTCGCTTTCGGCGTAGAAAGCGGAACTGATTAATGGATTAGTCACCGTGGTACTTAAGGTGCTAGTCTAAGTGAAGCTATTCCCAACCCAGCTATCGTCCCCTGACAACCCTTCCTAACCTAGTCGTCGTTGCTACCGCTGGCGCTGGAGACGAAGACACTAGCTCGTTGATAGTCCTCCTGCCTTATGCAGTCACTAGGAGCTCCTCTAAGCGCCTACTTGTCTTAGGAAGCACGTCATGTGAGGGTCTCGTCTAATACTGCCATCACGCCGGCTCTGCGTGACCCCTGACCCTTAGGGCTCCTGGGGAAGCTCAGTGGCAGGTCTACCGAGCTCCTTATCAAGCTCATCGAGAGGGTGGCTGAAATGACGTCGTCGTCGACGAAAAGGAGGAGTCACCCATAGTGTAAACGGTAACAGCAGGAGCGACAGCAAAGGTGGCGACAGGAAGCTGACTTTGGCGTCAACAAGAAGAAAAGGTACGAAACTTTCTACTAAAGCTATACTAAGGCTTACCTGATTAGGTACTCATAGTACCATCCCATGGGGCTTAATAGGTGTGGGTATATAGCGATTTTAAATGGTATCACAGTGAAAATAGACAGGCCTGTAGCTATCCAATATTTCTGGGCCATCTGTAGAAGTATTAGAAAGGTCCTTTGGATGAATTCCAGCAGGGTGGTGCTGTGATGCGAATGTTAACCAGGTGTGATGTAGAGTGGCCTATTAACGCTTACCCTTTTACTCTTTTTCTAAAGTGTGAAGCCCTACTTTTAAATATGTTGATGGAATGAGAGAATGTGTGTGTGAGATAAGTGTGTATAAGTTTAGCTAGCTATAAGAGAGTGGGTAAGAGGCCTATGTGGTAGTTAACAGGTTTATTTACGATCACATCCGGACATAGCCAAGGTTCCTTGGTATAACTAAGAGGGGAATTATACCATATCCTATAGATTAGGATTGGGAGGACTATATACAAGTTAATTGGATAGATTTATGTTGCTACTAATGTTCTTCTAATCCTATGTACAACTTATATTAGTGATTGACCACCGTAATACTGTTTTCCCAGTCATACCCAGATAAATCGAACCTGATAGACTGATGACCGAGGCCACAGCATTGATCAGTACCCGAGTTAGCCCAACAGGCTTCGCAGAACTGGGTATCCCTACACACCTTACATTTATGGACTACGTCTTCAATACTTTGCTGACAACTTGTACACTGCACTGGTAACTTTGTTTCCGCCGTAACGTGAAGAAGCTTGCTCGACGGATCTGCCTCTAAGCTTAGGAGAAACCTCTTGTTCCTATTGCTGTCCACCTTTTGACCGGTGTTGTCGATCCTGTGACAGCTCAACCCGAGTGAGATTCCCTTCAGCTCTAGTGAAGCTTGTGGCTTATCCGCCATGATACAGTTGAGGTCTTTTCCACTCACACTGAAACGGACACGACCCAATGGGAGGCATGTAGCTTTAACCTCCCAGCCTAGGTCATACACCGAAAGAGGACCATTCATAACTTCGTTATATGAGCCAATCTTAATGTCTTGGGTACCCTGGAAGTTCGGGTCGCAGACAAGTGAGAATCGAAGTCTTGACCTCATCTTCGGCGTGATATTAGTGTCAAAATGCAGTCGACCGTGTACCTGCTAGCAGCTGTTAGAGGACCCATGCGTTTACTTTTGAGGTTGAGCTAAACTGACTTGATTAAACAGAACTTGGCCGCTTGTATCTCCCTTGTAACAATCTGACCATCTGTGGGTTTTCTTCTGCTTTTGTATCCCTATTGCCGAGCTGCCAAGCGCATCCACTACAGAAGGTAAACGCATGACTGACAACGCAGCTCCGACAGACACAGCTGTCACCCTGATTTGTACAGATCAGTTAATACGTTATACCTGCTCATGAGCGAGATTACTTGCCATGTGTGATCGTAATTTGCCAGAAATAAGTGTCTCACACACATCTTGTTGTCCAAAGCAGACACCTGAACTGTCTTCATGTGGTCCTCTACAACGTGACGGAGTCCTGGGTTGCAATAGCTCCCGCCGCAAAATACCACTGCGAAATCCTTGTGAAGATCTAAGACCCGGTTTATTTCTGTCTTAAATGTCTCCAATCCTGGATCAAATGCCTTTCCGAAGGCTTTCTTAATGACATGATTGCTAATAACAACGGTAGCAGGCTCCATCCCACTGCCAGTAAGCACAATGCATGCCCCTTTATCGTTAGGGTCGAAACCAGATTTTTCCTCTTCAAATTTTTTCATCAGGTAGGCAAGCTCGCCTGGTGAAACAAGAGATTCCACATTGGATTTGACCCAAGAGCGAACCTCACTATTCCACAAGTTGCTGCCACCCCGGTTGCCTATGGTTTGGTTAGTATCTGAGAAACGTAGATAACCGAGCAAATGACCAAAGAAGGTCTTTCTCCTGAAGTTCCTGTGGCCTGTAGGCGCCTAGACAGGCGACAAGAGCATATCCGCGATCGCCAGAGGGTAAAACAACAATGGGATTGTCTCAATTAGCTAAGAGGATTTAGCGTACCTGGCTGCCAGTCGGAGCTGGCATTGGATTGCCCGTTCAAGACCTGTTCCTCTTCATTGAAGTATACGCTTTGGACTTGGATGTTCTAGATACAGTTAGAGTGCATCGGTCCGAGAGCATATTGATTCATACCAGGCTGCTGCTCCCACTATCGAGTATTACCAGATTCAGACCAAGTTGCTTGTTCATATCGGCGAAATTATCCCATAGATCCTCTCTACGGAAGGACCCGAGCGGGTCATCGAACTTTTCAGATACATATAGGGCTGTGGCCTGACCTTCACTGACTAACTCGATACCGTCGAGACAATCTTCTGCCCATATTGGACATATAAGCTTCAGATAACACTCCGAAAACTTGTTGAAGTCGTCGTTCCGTTCGTGTTCACGTAGATAGTTTGGGTACGATAAGCTGACCTTCTTAATAGTAACGCAAGAATTCCTCGCGTCAGTAAGGGCCTGTTGGCGAAGAAGAGTGAAATGCTCGCGAAGAGCCTCTTCTTCCATATCTGTGGTAATACTTCCCTTATTGCAAGCATCCATGAGCTCCTTGCCTCCAGGTAGCTGTTTGAGTTGGCGAGGTCCAAGGATCCCAGCATGGTGCATGAAGATGGTTTTCAGAGGAAAATTCGAATCGTTCTCTATGCATCTCCTACCCGTTATAAGGTGATCGTCCTCTAATGCAGCAAGGGAGACAAATTCGAATTGTGTTGAGGGGGTGTTTAGACTTTCCGGATCGTCGAACGTGGTCTTAACTGCTACCCGCTGGATACGGATCGCGCCGCGGTCTGATTCGAAAGCTAGGGCTAACTTCGAACTCGACGACCCGAAATCTATGCCTAGAGTGCTGTAGGAAATGATTAGTGACTTCTAGCAGCGAAACTAGATGAGGTGGGGAACGAACGCAGATCGTGGATTGGCAGTCATTTTCTCCTCGTTAGATGTCTGCCTGACTCGTATAGATATGCAGTGCTTCCATACGCGGTGGTGAATATGTTATAGTACCAGTCAAGGTCGTCGTTTAGCCGTCGGTAAAAATGATCTAGGAAAAAAAAAGTACATCTATCTCTGCCAACATTGAAAACACCGCGGTGTTAGGGAATACGTACGTATATGTATGTACCTAGGTACGTATCTATCTATGTACATACATACCTACATGTATGTAGGTTATGTAGGTACATGTAGGTACTGGCTTACACACGTATGTAAATGTACATGCACATAGCCAAACCGGCAAAAGCTCCGACCCTGTGAGACGCTGCTGCAAGGTTCAATCCGAAGTGGCGGCTGAGTGGCTGTTTCAGTCGTACAGTACATATGTTGCTCCATACATAATTATGTATCATGCCTACATGCAAATACCTACCAGTGCGTACCGGCCTAGGTGCCCTCTTTAAACACAATACGAGCCACTGGGTGGAGGAAACATACATACCTAGGTAATTACATTTATTTTTTTTTCTCGCCACCGTTTCCTGTCGGACGATATTCTTAAGAGCACCCATGGTATCGCCATCAGGGTCCAAGATGCCACCTGCATCGTCCTCTGAATCCCGCGCGGTTCATCTATCGAAAAGCAACCCGACTCATTCGACGAGCATGTCCACTGATAATTCAGCATGGGGACTTCTTATGGAACTTACCCAAGCCAGATGTCGACGATTCGAGTGGATCGTGAAAGAGCGTAATAAGTTTACGAAGGGCTGGATGCGTTATTGGGACGAATTTATGCACTGGCAACATAGAGTTGACACCATTATCGCGGATTTGAATGCCAAAGGTGAAGTTGAAGTCGCGAGCCGCCTCACTGCACAGCTCTTATCCGACCCTATCGTCTCCGACCCCGCCAACTTCAAGCTTATCTATCCAACTGGCGTTGGAGAAGAGGCATTTCACATTACCGGATTTGCTAGCCGCGAGCAGAAGCCAGCTTCCATTTCTCACAATGATGCCGCAAACAAACAAGATACTTCAATCCTACAATCGATTGTCCAGACACTAGGAGATGGGACTCCTCGGGCTAGCTACCACTCTCAACAAGATGCTTCGATGTTTCTTAACTATGCCCGCCCTATCCATGTGGACTTCGATATCGCCTCTCTCCAACTACCCTCTATCACCTTTGCACGAGCCATGAAAGAGAAGCAATGGGTTTCCTTCACTCGCTCAGGCGTGGCCTTCTGCATGACTTGCCCTTGCCCAAGACTGATTATTCCAACAACTTCTGTCGGCGGTCCGCCAGTTGCCCCCCACAGAGCCATCCCGCGGCAATTTCACGAGGACCCTTTCACAGAAAATAGTGCATTGCATCATTTCCGAACTGTCCATCAGATAGCATTCGCGGGTGGTATATGTGAGATGATCCAGAAGTATGGTATAACGGGTAAGTTGCCTGTATCGTTCAGAGTGTCTATGTATTGACAATAATAATATCCAGTGGAGCCACACGATAACATGTCCAACTTAGATCAATGGGACATAGCCGCGAATAATATGTCCGTCAATACATGGTATAAACAATGGCTTTCGGGCTTGGAACGGCTGTTGACCAAGGAATCGTATAACCAGGCTCCCAATCAGCAGTTCGGTGCCAACCGCCTTGCGAGTGTCAACAGAATTGTCGACGTGAATACGGTCGGCAAGACGGCTTTCATCTTCCCCTGGCCTGAATCAGGTCCGGGCGGCGATCAATGGGCTGTAGTTTGCCCCTTCCCAAATTGCGCGGCGGCTCACTTCTCAGAGCACCCACTTCAATATCAGAGAGCAACGAATCATTTCAAAACTCATAACTTGCATCTTCGTGATGAGAGTGAAGTGCTTGAACACTTTGGCTTCAGAGGCATGTACTATATTCATTCACCATGCAACTTGGACTAATAGGCTGTGCAGTCGTTAGTATTGATGGTTCTGCGGACGAGGGACCTGAGATCGTGAACTCGAAAAGTATACCCAAGGCTAATGGCAGTCGAAGTATGTCTGTTATACCACGGATCAACTTCATACTGATGCAGTATTTAGCTACGAAAAAACCCTCGTTTAAGAAGGTCGAAAGCGAGGGGCCGCTACGACGGAAGCTCAATAAGAGCTCTACAAAGCGACTACGAAGAGAGTCCACTGCCTTGAATCTCCCAACAACCAAAGATAGAGCGTCTTTAATTAAAGCGCTTGTTGAATGTAAGCTCAAAACTAGGGAATAGAATCTCCCAAAGGCATTAAAGATGTCTTGAAAGCTTATGGATGTGTATTATGTGTATTACTACGCGATGAATTGATTGTACAAAGTGTGCATAACTTTTTATGGTGGGCTAGCCCCACTTATCCACCGCGTTCCACACCGCCTTAGTAACCCTAATCCCTGTAACATCACGTGGGTGACAACGAATTGCCTACATGTCTTCTAGAATGTAAGGTACTTAACCTCTAGTAGAACTGTTGATCTTTGCACGAGGATCTTCAACATGAAAAAGTCATGCATATCCCCCAAACTTATTATCGAGCTGACACTAAGCCGTGAGCGGATATTGCCGAAATCAGCAGTAGTACTACTACAATACGTGGTAGTTTGCTAGTATGGATTTGGTTAGCTTATATGTAAGGATAATGGCCTTTTGAAATATTAGGGCACGTGCACGTCCCACAGCCCTCATGGCCCTACCCAGGTGGCGTTTTACGTAGGCTGATCTGGTGTTCCAGATGTTATGTACCCGATCCCTTGATCGGCTTGCCGTTTACGTATGTACTGCGTAGCTGCCGCTCCACTAGTCGCAACATTAAAGCTACATTAAGCACCGATCGGAACTCCGACCCGCTTAAAGGACGTAGATTTAATATTTAGTACTTGTTAAACACATTAAGTGGCTTAGTAACTAATTTATTTAAGGTATTAATTTAAGGTATTTTCGATTAATAAATTTTAATTAATTTAATAATGAAAATAATTAATTTAATTAATTTAATTAATTTTAATTAATTTAATAATAAAAATAATTAATTTAATTAATTTAATTAATTTTATTAATTTAATATTATTGTTTTTTTTATTATTTTTTTATAATAGTTTTTTTATTTTTAACTTAAATAAATATTTTATAATATAAATTAACTTTTATTTCGTTAATTAAAATTAAGCTTTATATTTAATATATTTTTTTAAATAAAGTTATTCGGTAAATTTAATAATAGTTTTTTATAATGTTTTTAACTTTTATTTTTTTTTATATTTTCTTAATTACTTTATTAATTTTTATTTTCTTTTTTATTTACAATTATATAAATATATTAATTAAACTTAATTATTCTTTAAAATAAATAAATAAATTATTAAATAAAGCTTTAATTAATTCGTTAATAATTATATTGCTTAACTTAATATATTTAACTTTAATCGTTTTTAATTACTTTTTATTATAATTAATAATTATATATATTTATATACTTAAGCTTTATTTAAAACTTTTTAATATTTTTTTAATAAGTTATATCGTTTATTTATTATTATACTTAATTATAATAGTTTTATTATTTAACGTAACTTTTAATTTCTTAATTAATTTAATTTAAAACATTGCTTTTTTTATTACTTATATAAGGGTTAATAATTTAGCTTTTATTGTTAACGTAATAATTATATTTTATTTATTAACTTTTTAACTTATTATTTCTTTAAATAGCTTTATTATATATACTTATAAACTTTTATAATTAAAAGTATTATTAATAAATAAAGCATTATTAATTATTTTAAAAATGTTTTTACTTTTTAATTAAAGTGTTAAATATTTAATTCGTTATAAGTAAAGAATAATTTAATTAATAATAATATAATGCTTAAGGATTAAGTTATTATTAAATCGTAATAATTAAAAATATACAAATATAATGTTTAATCTTATAATTATTATTACGTATAAAATTAATTTAATCTTTTTTTAATATTTTTAAATTAATTAATTAAATATTATTTCGTTAAATAATAATAGCTTTTCTTTTATTATTAAATTTTAATAACTTTTAATATTTTCCTTAATTATTAAATTAAATATTTTCTTTAAATAAACTAATTAATTTAATTAAATAAATTTCTTATTATAATTTTTAATTATTTTAATCCTTAAAAATTATTAAAGCTTATTACTTTTTAAAAGTTAATACCGGCTTTAAAGTTATTATATTAACCTTATAGCTATATCTTTTTGTTTTTTCTTATATATAACAATAATATTATTAACGTAAAAGAAAATTAATATATTATTATAGCTAAATATATATAGTTTATAAAATATTAAATTAAAACTTAATTTTTTTAATAACTTTATTAATTTTCTTTACCATAGTAAAAGTAATTCCTTAAGTTTATAAAGTGCCTTTAAAATCTTTAAAATTATCCCTAACTTTTTATAACTTAATAATATTTTCATATATATATTATAATTTATTTTAACGTTAATAAAAGCATTAATTACATTATATTAAATAAGTTTTAAATCGAATTTAACTATTATTATTATAAGTATTCGAAATAATCTTTTTATTAATATTAATGCATATATTTCCTCGCTACTTATTTATTATTAATTACTTTATATTATTAATTATGCTTTATATTTAATAAAGTAATTATGCTTATTAGTTTTATAAGTATATATTTATATATAACCTAAGATTTATTTCCCTTAGTAATTTACGTTCTTTTTTAAAACTTTTATTTAAGTGCTTATTTCTTTACAGCTTTATAAGTGTAATTTTTCTGCCTTTTTAAAGTGCTTTTTTATTTAATATTTTTTAACATTTTTATAAAATTTTAAAAGCTTTAATAAATCTTATTTATAAATAAATTTAAGCTTTTTTAACAATTTTAAAAACTTAGCTTAATTTATTTCTTTATTATATAAGTTTTTTATATAAGCACCTTTTTAATTAAAGTTAAATATTAACTTTTAAGTTTTTGCTTATATAATTATTATATAAGGTATAAGTTTTGCTTTTTATATTATAGTAAACGAGATTATTATAAAAAGCAAAATAATAAAAGGTAAAAATGCTAACGTTAGTAATAACTTAAACTATGCCTTAGTATATTAAGGGTAATTAATCTTTATATTTAATTAATAATAAGTAAAGGTTTTTTTTAACGAGGTTTTCTTAACATTTAATTTTCTAATAATCGCGTTTAACTTTATTTTATTTATTTTCTTATTTTAGTTAAATTAATATTAGCTTATTTCTTTTTAAAAACTTTAATTATATTTAACATTTCTAATAAGATTTAATAGCAATTATATAAAAGTTTTATATTTTTAAGTGTTTACCTTAAGTAACTTATCCTTTAAATTATTAATTAATCTTATAAAAGTTTCGTTTTTATTAAATGTAATATTTCTTAATTATATTACTTTATTTATTAAAGAATTTCATACTTTATAAATATTAGTTAAGTTATATTTAATTAAGTATTTAATTTATATTTTTAAATTTAAACGTTATAATTTCTTAACTTTATTTGTAAACTTTAAAGTTATTATATAAGCCTTATAATTATATACCTTTAAGTAAGCTTATTATAGCTTATTTTCTTTAACTAATATGCTAAAATATTAATTAATATACGTGTAAAATTAATCGTATAGGAATTTCTAATTATATATATATTTTAACATTTAATTATATAAATATATTATTGCTTAATATATTTCCTTTTATAAAAAATATAGTAACTTAAAATTAACTTTTATTATATAAACCTTATTTTTAATTATATCCCTTAAGCATTTAATAACGTTATTTTAAGCTTAAGAATATAATATTAAAGGCTTAATTTTCATACTAAAGCTTTTTAAGTACTTTTTTACTTTTATTTATTTATTTATAATCTTATTATTATATTTTAAAACTCTTAGCTTAATATTATATTAGGTTTTAAATATATTAATTAAAAACTTAAATAATTTAATAATGGTAAATATTTTGCGATTATAAAGGTAAAAATTAAAGATATATTTAGTGAAATAATTAATAATTAATATTAAATTTGTGTATCCTTTAATATTTTCTTAAATAAAATAAAAATTAATTGTTAATTAAGTACTTAGCTTATTATTTAACTTTCTTTTCTATTTTTTAATTTACTTCTTAACTTTAGCAATTTTATAAGTATTATATTTCATTGTAATTAAGCCTTTAATCTTTACTTTTATAAAGTTATTAATTAAATGCTTTAAGATTTATAAGCTAAGATAATTTGTTTAAAAGTGTTAATATATTACATCGCTTAATTTCGCTAATTTTTTAATGTATAAATTAAATTTATTACATTAAATAAAGAAAAATATCATTATTATTTTAAATAAAATATATTTTAAAATAAATTAATTAAACTTTTTAATTAACTCATATATAATTAAGTTATTTAATCTTTATAAATACGTTTTATTAAAGCGATTATTTTATTAATATTTTTATTTTCTAAGGAAATAAAGGGATATTAAATTGTAAGTAAAGTTTTTATAATATATAACATTTTATAATCGTAATATCTTAAGGAATAAGTCCTTATTAATTAAAATGTTAACGTTATTATATCTTAATATAAAAATATATTAATTTTTTATAAAAACGAAGTTTTTTTTTCTACTTATTTAAAGTTAAGAAATCTTAATAATTAATTAAAGATATAAATAATTACTCTTAAATTAAGAATAGCGGAATTTTTTAAGGGATATTAATTAATTAAAAAGGTTTCTTAAGGTATATTTACTAAGAATAAAGCTTTTAATAATAAGCATTAATGTATTTTATAATTAACTCGTCCTTTTAATTAACTTATTTATTTTTAACTTTTTTAATACTTACTTTATTTACTTATATATTTTTTCATAATTATAATATGTTTAAATTATTTAAAAAGATTAAATTAAACCTTACTTTATAAGCTTTAAAATAAAACTTAAACCTTTGCATTATACGCGTTGCAAAAATTTATAACGTTTTTTAAATAACTTTACGTAATAAAATCGACGGTATATAACTTAAAGGCGATATTATACTTCCTTATTAAAGGTTAACCTATTTTATAATTAACTTATTCTCTTAATTAACTTATTTATTTTTAACTTTTTTAATACTTATTTCATTTACTTATACATTTTTCCATAATTATAATATGTTTAAATTATTTAAAGAAATTAAATTAAACTTTATTTTATAAGCTTTAAAATAAAACCTAAACCTTCGCATTATACGCGTTACAAAAATTTACAACATCCCTTAAATAATTTTACGCAATAAAATCAATGGCATATAACTTAAGGGCGATATTATATCTCCTTATTAAAGGTTAATTCTAATAAAAAAAAAGGTAATTATTAAATATATTCTCAATTTAAATATATAAGCATTTCTTCTTTAAGTTTAAAATGTTAAAGAAATGGTAAATATATTACTATATAAATGTAATGTAAAATATATTAAGAAAAATTAAGCTTTTAATTTTATTAAATAATAATTAAAGCTTAAAACGCATTTTAAATAAAAAATTAATTATTAAAGAGTTTTATTTAAAAATTTAAACGTATATTAAAAGTAGTTTAACTTTATTTAAGATATAATTATAAAGTATAATATATAAAAAAAGAACATTTATAACTTTGATAAGACTAAGTTTATAATGGGCATAATTATAATAATAAAAATGGTTATTATAAGCTTTAAAAAGAAATTAAGACTTAAACAAAACTAATAAAACAATTAAAAATAATTTATAATTATATAAGTTATTAATTCTTAAGGTTAAGCCATTCCTTTATAAATCATTATAGCGGGAAAAAATTACCTCGCATTTTAATATTATAATAGTAGATTTTTATTTAATTAAGTTATTTTAATTTTAAATAATAAATGAATAACAAATAAAATTATTATGAAATAATTAAAACATTTTAATAAATATATTAAAACTTAAATAAAAAATTTAAAACGCTTACTTATTTTAAATAGTTATAAGAGCTATTATTCCTTAGATTTTAATAAATTTTATCACAATAATAACATTATTTCTCTTTATATGTTTTCTCATTTATTTTATAAGCTTTAACCTTTTAACGTAAACGTTTTTTCCGTTTTAAAACACATATATAATGTTAAAATTAAAGCTTTAATGTAACAATTTATAACTTACATTATAAAGAAGGATTTTTTTATTATTTTTCGTAACGCACTTTTTATTACTTTTATAAAAAATAACATTTAATTTAACTTTAAAGGCATTAGTTTAATCCCATTAAACCTAAATTATATTATTTTATAGCTTAATACAACACTAATAATTTAAACTTCTTTACTAAAGGTTAATTTGCTTAATATATCTTAAATTTTAAAAACGTTAATTAACCTTAAAGATATAATTAAATAATTTATTTACATTAAAAATAAAATTATTAACCATTATATTAACTCCTTAATATTAATTATAAAAGCCTTAAGTAAAATTTTAAAGTTTAATTATAAAATAATATATAAAATAACGCTTTTTAAAGATTAAGTTACTAAGTTAAAAAAAACAAATCACTTACTTAGTAAGCATTATAGGATAAAAAACAAACGCTTATATAAAGGAGAATCTTTTACTTATAAGAAAGGTTAAGTTTTACAAAAGTAAAGAGGAAATATTAAAGCTATAAATGCAATTAAAAATAAAGAAAGTAATCGTTGTAAAAGGGCAAAAGGAGGTATAAAGCGCTATAAAATATATAGTAAAATAAAACATAATGTAAAAACTTACAAAGAGGTTATAAAAACGTTTAATGAAAAGAATTAATTTAATTTCTAATTAATTTAAATACGTTATAGTTATATTTTACTTAATTAAAGTTATACGGTATTGAAAAATAAATAAGTTAATTAAAAGAATAAGTTAATTATGAAATACGTTAATTTTAATAAAAGAGAAAGTAATTATTAAATATATTTTTAACTTAAATACGTGAGCATTTCCTCCTTAAGTTTAAAACGTTAAAGAAATAGCAAATATATTACTACGCGAATATAACGTGAAACGCGTTGGAAAGAACTAAGCTTTTAACTTTATTAAACGATAATTAAAGCTTAAAACGCGTTTTAATCAAAGAATTAATTATTAAAAAGTTTTATTTAAAGATTTAAATATGTATTAAAAGTAATTTAGCTTTATTCGAAATATAATTACAAAATATAGCATATAAGAAAAGAATATTTACAACTTTAATAAAATTAAGTTTATAATAAGCATAATTATAATAGTAAAAATGGTTATTATAAGCTTTAAAAAGAAATTAAAGCTTAAGTAAAGCTAATAAAATAATTAGAAATGGTTTACAATTATATAAGCTATTAATTCTTAAAGTTAAGCCATTCCTTTATAAATTATTATGGCGGGGAAAAATCACTTCGCGTCCTAATATCGTAATAACGGATTTTCACTTAATTAAGTTATTTTAATTTTAAATAATAAATAAATAACAAATAAAATTACTATAAAATAACTAAAATATTTCGATAAGTATATTAAAACTTAAATAAAGGGTTTAAAATACTTACTTATTTTAAATAGTTATAAAAGTTATTATTCCTTAAATTTTAATAAATTTTACCGCGATAATAACATTATTTCTCTTTATATGCCTTTTCATTTGTTTTATAAGCTCTAGCCTTTTAACATAAGCGTTTTTTCCGTTTTAAAACACGTGTATAATATTAAAATTAAAGCTTTAATACAATGGTTTATAACTTACGTCGTAAAGGAAGATTTTTTTATTACTTTCCGTAACGCGTTTTTTACTATTTTTATAAAAGATAATATTCGATTTAACTTTAAAAGCACCGATTTAATCTCATTAAACTTAAATTATATTATTTTATAACTTAATACGATACTAATAGTTTAAATTCCTTCGCTAAAGGTTAATTTACTTAATATATCTTAGATTTTAAAAACGTTAACTAACCTTAAAAATATAATTAAGCAATTTATTTATATTAAAAATAAAATTATTAACCATTATATTAACTCCTTAATATTAATTATAAAAGCTTTAAGCAAAATCTTAATGTTTAATTATAAGATAATATATAAGATAGCGCTTTTTAAAGATCGAATTATTAAGTTAAAAAAGATAAATCACTTACTTAGTAAGCGTTGTAAAATAAAAAACAAACGCTTATATAAAGGAAGATCTTTTACTTATAAAAAAGGTTAAGTTTTATAAGAGTAAAAAGGAAATATTAAAGCTACGAATGTAATTAAAGGTAAAGAAAGTATAAAACGTTATAAAATATACGGCAAAATAAGATATAATATAAGAACTTATAAAGAGGTTATAAAAACGTTTAATAAAGAGGATTAATTTAATTTTTAATTAATTTAAATGCGTTATAATTGTGTTTTACTTAATTAAAGTTACGAGGTATTAAAAAATAAACGAGTTAATTAAAAGGACGAGTTAATTATGAAATACGTTATTTAACTTTTATATTTAATTAATTATTAGCTCTTTTCCGTTAATTTTTAATCTTTTTATTCTTATTAATTAAGTTAAAGTTATTAGCTAAATTATTATTTACCATACGCTTAGTTCTTAAATTTTCCTTAAATTATTTTAATTTTTTATTAGGGAAAATATAATAATACTTAATAAGCTTATAGCTGCCGTAATAAGCTAAGTAATTAATAAGGTTATTATTATTAAAATTAACTTTTTTCCTTTTAAATAAAGCATTACCTTTTTTATTCTTAAGTTTTTTATATAATGCTTTTATCGTTGCTAATTAATTAATATTATTATATTCTTTACTAATATATATTAGTTTAAATAAGCCTTAAGTTATTTTAGCTTTAAGTTTATTATTTTATAGCTTATTTTATTTTTTTAATAAGTTTATTACTTCTTTATGTAATAAAATGTTATTAATAATTTAAGGCTTATTAATAAATCGGAAATTATTTACTTAATTTAAAAGATTAAGGTTAATTACTTTAATTAAATCGTTAAACTAGTTTTTATTATTCTTAATAATTATTAGGTTTTTACTTTAGCTTATAGCTATAACTATTTTCCATTTTTAAATTTAAGCATTTTAATTTTTAAGGTATTTAATAAATAGCTTAGTAATATCTTTATATTAATCTTTAATTTTACTATAAATTTAATCCTTACTTAAATTAAGCTAATTATATAAATTCTTATATTAAGCATTAAATCCTTATTTTAAATTATAAGATAATTATATAAAAACTTAAGTAATTTCTTAAAGAATTTATAACTTTATCTTTTTAATAAAATTTGTTTAATTTTTATATTGTTTTATTTGTTTCTTATATAAGAAAAGATTAAATAAATATGCAGCTTTGCCTTTAATAATTATCTTTGTAATATTCCTCGGTTTTATTTTTACTTTAACTTTATTTCCTTATATAATAATGTTTAAGCCGCTTATTAATTAGCTTCGTAATGCTATTAAATCTTAACGCTTTAAATAGGAGTTAATTTAAGGTATGTTTAATTCTTTTAACTATATATTAAGTCGATTATCGTTAAGGTTAACGTTTTCTAAATTAATATAATTTCATAATTTTAAGGTAATTAATTTAACCTTAAACTTAATTTTAAAGGATTTCTAATTTTTCAAACCATTTAATTTTATTAAATATTAATTAATATTAAATGTTATGTTTAAAATATTTAATAAATTAATATAATATACCTATGTGGCTTACGGTTTTAAATAGCTTTAAATCGTAAAGCTAATAAATTAATAAGATTAAAGATTTATTAATAAAACTCTTAATTATTAAATATATTAAGTAGCTTAATAATTAATTCATTTAAAATATTAATTTAAAGTATTTCTAATTAATGAATTTTAACTAATTTAATAATAGAGATAATTAATTTAATTAATTTAATTAATCTTATTAATTTAATATTATTGTTTTTTTTATTGTTTTTCCTATAATAGCTTTTTTACCTTTAACTTAAATAAATGTTTTATAGTACGAATTAACCTTTATTTCGTTAATTAAGATTAAGCCTTATATTTAATAATATTAAATAATATATGCAAATAAATTAAAAGTTCGCGAGTAAACAATACTTATTATATATAATACGCGTATAACTTATATATATATATGCATATATGTAAAATAATAAGCTTAGCTTTTAATTATTTAAGTACTTACTTTTTTTATTTACGTTAAGTAATTATTCTTTTAAACTTAAATAATATTATATATAAGTTATATTTTATATAACGTATTTTATAATTAAGTTAAACATTTAATTAAGTTAAATACTTTTTAATTTTTTTAATATTTATTTTATTTATTTATATATTTATTTATAACTATAATATATTTAAATTATTTAAAAATATTAAATTAAACTTTGCTATTTAAACTTTAAAATAAAACTAATAATTTAATTTAAAACGCGTTATTAAAATTTATAATATTTTTTTATTTATTTTATATAATAAAATAAATAACGTATTATTTAAACGCGATATTATTTATTTTCATTTAAAGTTAACTTTAATAAAAAAGAAAATAATTATTTAATATATTTTAACTTAAATGCGTAAGTATTTTCTTTTCGAATTTAAAACGTTAAAGAAATAGCGAATATATTATTACGCGAATGCGATGTAAAACGTGTTAAAAAAACTAAGCTTTTAACTTTATTAAACGATAATTAAAGCTTAAAATGTGTTTTAATTAAAGAATTAATTATTAAAAAGTTTTATTTAAAAATTTAAATGCGTATTAAAAGTAGTTTAACTTTATTAAAAATATAATTATAAAGTATAATATATAAAAGGAAAATATTTATAACTTCGATAAAATTAAATTTATAATAAATATAATTATATTAGTAAAAATGATTATTATAAGCTTTAAAAAAAGATTAAAGCTTAAGTAAAGTTAATAAAACAATCGAAAATAATTTATAATTATATAAGTTATTAATTTTTAAGGTTAAGCCATTTTTTTATAAATTATTATAACGAGGAAAAATTACTTTACATTTTAATATCGCGACAATAAATTTTTACTTAATTAAATCATTTTAATTTTAAATAATAAATAAATAACAAATAAAATTATTATAAAATAGCTAAAATATTTTAATAAGTATATTAAAACTTAAATAAAAAATTTAAAACGCTTATTTATTTTAAATAATTATAAAAGCTATTATTTTTTAAATTTTAATTAATTTTATTATAACAACGATATTATTTCTTTTTATATACCTTTTTATTCGTTTTATAAGCTTTAACCTTTTAATATAAGCATTTTTTTCATTTTAAAACGCGTATATAATATTAAAATCAAAGCTTTAATACAACGGTTTATAATATATATCGCAAAGGAAGATTTTTTATTGCTTTTCGTAATACGTTTTTTATTACTTTTATAGAAAATAATATTTAATTTAAATTTAAAAACATTAATTTAATCTTATTAAATTAAATTATATTATTTCACAACTTAATACGGCGTTAATAATTTAAATTTTCTTATTAAAGAATAATTTACTTAATATATTTTAAATTTTAAAAACGTTAACTAACCTTAAAAATATAATTAAATAATTTATTTACATTAAAAATAAAATCATTAATTATTAAGTTAATTTTCTAACATTAATTATAAAAGCCTTAAGCAAAATATTAAAGGCTACTTATAAATTAACACATTAAGTAGTAATTTTAACGGATTAAATATTTAAGTTAAAAGAAATAAATTACTTACTTAATAAACATTGTAAAATAAAAAATAAACGCTTATATAAAGGAAAATCTTTTACTTATAAAAAAGGTTAAGTTTTACGAAAGTAAAGAAAAAATATTAAAGCTACGAATATAATTAAAAATAAAGAAAATGATTATTATAAAAAAGCAAAGGAAAGTATAAAGCGTTATAAAGTATACGATAAAACAAAACATAATGTAAAAACTTATAAAGAAATTATAAAAACGTTTAATAAAAAAAATTAATTTAATTTGCAATTAATTTTAATACATTATAATTATATTTTACTTAATTAAAGTTACGAAGTTGTAAAAAGTATTCGATTTAATTAAGTATTTAATTTAATTATAAAATATATTATATAATAATTTTTAAAGCTTTAAAAAGTTATAAAATTTTATATATTATAATATATTTTAATATATATTTATAAAAATAATTAAAACTTATATTAATATAATATATATTAATATAAATACTTTTATTTTTTTATATTAAATATACTTTTTAAAAATAAGCAATATTAAACGTGCGGTATAGTTTTCCTTTTTTTTGCTATGCGGTATGCGGGGTTACTTACCGCCTTCGCAATTCCCGATCTTTAATCAATTGTATCGCAACGAGGCCTTGATCAAATTTAATATAATTAAATTCAGTAGATAGATATCTCAAATACGCACAGAATGAGCCTGGTTGCACCTTTGTACGATATATACAGCCCAAGTTATTCAGGGTTGAAAATAGGAAGTCCCTAAAGGGGCTTACGTGATACCCTTTTGGCTCCCTAAGCTCCCAAGGCACCTAAGGCTCTTAGATAGGGCCTTCTTCAGTGATCTCGAGCCCTATCTAAGATTTGAGTGTGCTAAAAGGTTGCGAGGAAGGGTATCACGTGAGCCCCTTTAGGGACTTCCTATTTTCAACCCTGAATAACTTGGGCTGTATATATCGTACAAAGGTGCAACCAGGCTCATTCTGTGCGCATTTGAGATATCTATCTACTGATCCAAATTGCATCCTCATATCACTCGGAGTGATGAAGTTATTCAGCTTTGAAAGAACGGCCCCGCTTTTTAATTCTGCCTACCGCACGGCGCAAAAAAGGAGAACCATACCGCACGTTTAATGTTGCTCTTAAAAATATAACGTTACATTATTTTTTTATTACTTTATTTATTATATTACTTAACGCTTAAGCTTTAATATACGTAAATATATATTATAAACGTCGCTTAAAAATTATATTTTATAAATTATATATTTATATATAAATATATATATATATATTTCGTTAACTTAATATACGTATAATATATATATATAAATACGTATAACGTATATTATTTATAATTATATAAGTATTATATATATATAAAAATAACGTTAATAAAAACATTAAATATTAAATAAAACTTATATTATATAAACTTTTTTATTATTTTATTTTATACGTATATAATTATTATATATTAAATAATTTAATAATTAATTTAATTTATAATGTGTTAATTAATTAATTACTTTTATAGCTTTTTTACTTTTAACTTAAATAAATGTTTTATAATATAAATTAACTTTTTTTTTAATTAAAAATACTCGTAAATTTACGAAATAAATTTTACTTTTATATTTAATAACTTTATAAAAATATTCGGCTCGAAAATTTTAAAGTTATAAAATAATCGATTAAAAGCTTTTTATTAAATTTATTAAAAAAGTAATTAAAGTTAACGTTTTTTTAACGAAAAGAAATAAATTATAACGTAAAAAATAATAATAAAAGTAATAGTTAATAAAAGTAATAATAAAAAATTAACTTTAATATTAATTTAAAAAAAAAGTATAAAACTTTTTATTAAAGTTATATTTAAACTTATATATTAATATTATTATATTATAATAAACTTAATAAATGTAAATATAAAATAACTTTATTTAAAAATATAAGTAAATATTATTATAACTTTACGAATTAAAAAAAATAAATTTTTTATAACTTAATATTTATAATTATTATAACTTTCGTATTAAAATTTTTAAGTTAAATTAAATATATTTTTTTATTTTATTTATAGCTTTATTAATTATATAAGTAATTTCTTAGTTAAGAAATATATTAAACGATATAACTCCGGTATTTCCGACGTAATTATTATTATTTGCGTTTTTAATCTTTATTAATTAAAAAGTTTTAATAAGTTTTTATTTAATAGTTTAAAATTATTGTTTCGTAACATTAAGCTTTATATTAAAGTAATTCACGATTTTAAATAAGCACTTTAACATTAATTCGCTTAAGTATATTTATTATAAAGTTATTAAGTTTATTATAAACTATACTTAACATAAATTAAAAGTGTAAATACTTAATTTAAGGTATAAAGCTTTGAAAAATTTATATCTTTTTTATATAACTATGCTTTATTTAAGTATTTTTATACTTTATATTAAAGTGCTTATAACAAAGCTTCGTGCCTTAAGTTATTAAAGGCTTTTATTAATATCGTTAAAACTCGCTTTGCGATTTTTATTTTAATTGTGTATTTAAATTTAATTAAAATCGTTTACTAAGGTAATAAACACTTTTCTTAGCTCGATTATATTTTCGACGGCTTTTTAAAAGCTTTTTAAAAAAGCTTCGCTTCGCTTATTAAAAAGCCCTTAATAAATTACGTTAAATATAATAAAATTAAATGGTTAAAATAAATATTTTATAGTTAATATAATTTGTTAACATTAAATAATAATTACTTACTTAAGCGAGAAAATAAATTACAAATTATTTACTATATTAACATAAAGAAAAACGATCGAGCTAGCTTTTTTAAACGAGTAATTAATCGTTTTTTCGAGTTTAATTTGCTAAGCGAGCCGTAACTATGTTTCCTTAAAAACGGCAAATATATTTAAGGCTAAACACTTACTTAAAAAAAATAACATTTAATTTTTTAACGCGAGAAAATACTATATAAATAAGATTAAATTAAAACTTTTTAATAATAATATTTAACATAACCTTATTTAATATAAAACCTTGTAACTTATAAATTATAATAACATATAATACGATAAGAAAAAATTAACTACGTTTATAATTAATTTCCTTATAAGTAAACTTTCGTATAAATCGAAATATAAGGATAATTATAATGCCGTTAAATTTATAAAGCCGAGGACTAAAATATTTATAAGCAGTTTATTAAAATAAAGGAAAGAAAAAATACCGATTAATATAATTAGCTTACTTATTAAAGGTAATAAAAATAATATACGAGTTTTCGAATTTTTAAACCGAGTTAATCTTTTATATAATATGCTTAACGGTATTTATAACACCGTTTACTAAGCCTTAAAGAATATAAATATTTTTAATTAATATAATATAAGCGTTAATATATATAAGGAAATGTATATTTAAGTTATTTACATTATAAAACAAAGCTTAATTTTAATTATAACTTAATTTAATAACGGAAATATATATAATAAAGTATTTAAAAAAGTTTATATGTTTATAATTATAAAAGTTAATTTATGCGTTAATAAAGTATACGCATATAACGTAGTTAAAACTTACTATATCGGCTTTAATTATAACGTTATAAAAATAATAATAAGTATTAAGGAGCTTTTATATTTCTCACGTATAAAATATAATGCATATAATATGAAAATTATTACAAAAAGCGGCTTACTTAGCGCTTTATTAACGTATTAAAGTTTTAAAATAAAGCGTGTAATTAATGGAAAAATACGTAATTTAACTTATTAACTTAAGCTACGTTAAATCGTACTTCGTATAATAAAAAGGCTTGTTAAAAATAAGAAATAATTAATATAAATTATTAAGTAAAATAATATTAATTCCGTTAAATATAATGCTTACGGAAAATTTCGAAAACGCTTATTATAAATAATAAAATATTATAACGAAAAGATTTAATTTAACTATAAATTTCTTATTAATAATAACGTATTTAATATTTTTAAGTCTTTATTAAAAATATATTAACGTAATTTTAATTAAAGGTTAAAAGAAATTAGCCTTTAAGGAAAGCATAAATATTAAATAAAGTATATAATTATATATTTTATTAACGGCTATTTTAATAAGAGTATAATAAAAAATCGGATTAACCTTATTAACATTAATAATTATTTAACGTAAATAAACACACATAATTTTAAAAATGAAAGATTTGCTAAAGTTATTAAAACTATTAACATTAAAAGATAATAATTATATATTAAATTCGTTAGTTAAGTAAAAATTAATAATAGTTTATATATTAATTAAACATAATGCGTTGCTTATAACTAAAAAGGTTTACTTATTATAATGTAATATTATTACTTAAAGAAATATTATTATAATCGCTAACAATTATTTACTAATATAATAAATTAATAAGGTATTTATTAAGCTTAAAATAAATGTTAATAAAAAAAACTTAATTATAAGTAACATTTATATTTCGTTAGTTAAGCTTATTAAACTTATTAGTAAAATTAAAATCCTTACTAAAAAGTATATTAATTAATTTCTTTTAACCATTAATAACATTATCCTTAAAAATATCTTTATTTTTAAACTTATTAATATTAATAAAAGGTTTAATATTAAAAGCGTAATAATTATTGCCGTAATTATCGTAAAGAACTTTATAAGCTTTAAAAGTAAAAATAAATGTTTTAAATTAAATGCCGTTAATAATAAGTAAGTTATTAAAATGGTAAAATAAGTAATAAAATATTAGTTTAACCTTATAATAATTTTCACGCTTATTAAAATTTAACTTATAAATGGGAAAATAATTTAAAATATAAGGTTTAATTACCGATTAAAGATAAGAAAATATAACACTTTAATTATATAAAGTAAGCCACTTAAAATATGTGATATTTTTTAATTATTAAAGATTTAAATAAGATTTATACTTATTAAAATAATTATGTTTAAAGGTAATTTTGCTAGCTTTCGTAATAAACTAATTTAATTGCTTTTCTTTAAAGTAATAATTAACGATAATTACAATTCGTAAACTTTGTATTAAAAGAAATTATATTAATTAATAATAAATTTCCTAATAAAATTAATCTCGTTTATTAAAAAGCTTATTTAAAAAATAATATATAAGCGATAAAAATAAGTTTTTCGTGCTTAAATACGGCAATATTTCCTTAAAAAAATCTAAGAAAAAATATAACTTAACTTTAACTTTAAAACAATACTTTATTATATATACTTTAATAATATAAATATTTGTGTAAGGAAAAATATTTAGGTTAGCTTTTTAATTAATATAAAAAATAACATTATAAAAATTAAGCTATTAATCGTTTTTAACCGGAAAAAAAAACTAATGCTTAAGGTTAAACTTTTTACTAATTAAGGGAATAAGCTATAAAAAATAAAGAAAGTAAAAACAACATTAAAGGTTAAAAAGTAAAATCTTAACTTAGTTTAACTTATTAAAAACGGTAATATTAAATCTTAAAGCTTTATTTTATAAAATAAATATTAAGCTATATTTAATTCGTAGCTTTTACGTTATTTACGTTATTAATAATTAATTAATAGTAAACGTAAAAACTTTTTTTCTCGCAAAGGTATCTTATAAAAAACATATATAAATTTATATATAAAATAATATTTCGCTTAAATGTTATTAAGTAAAAGGTTAATTAATAGTAATAATAAAAAAATAAACATTAGCTTTAACTAATTAATTATTAACGAATATAATAGTAAATATAAAATTAAAGGCGTTAATATAAAACCTTTAAAATTAAGCGAATATATTTTAAAACACCTTTATTTTTATATTATAAATAAGCGTAAGATTAAGTTAAAGCTATATAAATTCGTAATCGTAAAAAATACCACGATTTTACCACTTATAATAATTTTAATAATCGTTAATATAAAACTTAAGGTAAATTATACACTTTATAAAGGCGTTAAAGCGGTAATAAAAATACTAAACAATAATATAAAGGTTTTAAATAACGTTTTCTTAAGTTATTTAAGCCTTTTCCTTATTAAAGGTAACGCGTTACTTAATATAACGCGGTAAGTAATATATTTAATTATTTTAATAATAATTAATAATATTAAAGGTTAAAAATAAACTAAAGTAATTAAAAGCATTAATTATAACATTAAATTAATTTCTTTTACTTTATTAAAAAAAGCATATATTATTAACCTTATAAGCGTTATAAATAATAAAGTTAATTAATACGTTAACTTTAATATTACGCTCGGTAATATAATAAATATTAAAATTTAATAAGTTTTAAAGGTTATTAATAATATAATTATTTTGTTAATTTTAATAATACTTATTAATATAAAATATATTATTTTAATTAATACGTTTTTTTATAATTTTATTAAATATAATAAAAGCAAAACGAAAATAACGCGTAAAATGTTTATTTTTTTACTTTATAATATAATTAATATATTTATTAAATATAAAAAAACGCTTACGTTATATAAGATATTTCGCTTTATTATTAAAATAAAAAGTAAGAAATGTTAATAATAACATAGTAATAATTTTATTAAATTTATTAATAAGCGTAGTATAAAATGCGAATATTTTTATATATTTTTTATAATAAAGTTGCCTTTTTAATTATAAACGGTATATTATTATAAGCGTTAAATTTTTATATAATTAATAATAAAATTAAAAATAACAAATCTTTTAAAATTATTTATTTATAATAATAATAAAATTATTATTTAAAATATCGTTATTAATATTAATAATAACATTATTTATTATAAAACACGTAACGTATTTTATAATTAACTCATTCTTTTAATTAACTCATTTATTTTTAACTTTTTTAATATTTATTTCATTTACTTATATATTTTTCCATAACTATAATATGTTTAAATTATTTAAAAAAACTAAATTAAACCTTGCCTTATAAGCTTTAAAATAAAACTTAAACCTTTGCATTACGCATGTTATAAAAATTTATAATGTTCCTTAAATAACTTTATATAATAAAATTAATGGTATATAACTTAAAAATAATATTATACCTCCTTATTAAAGGTTAACTTTAATAGAAAAGAAAATAATTATTAAATATATTTTTAACTTAAATGCGTAAGTATTTCCTTTTTAAGTTTAAAATGTTAAAGAAATAACAAATATATTACTATGTGAACGTAATGCAAAATACATTAAAAAGAACTAAGCTTTTAACGTATTTCACAATTAAATAAAACACTTAATTAAATGAAACACTTTTTACGACCTCGTAACTTTAATTAAGTAAAACATAATTATAACGTATTAAAATTAATTATAAATTAAATTAATTCTTTTTATTAAATATTTTTATAACCTTTTAATAAGTTTTTACATTGTGTTTTATTTTGTTATATATTTTATAACGCCTTATAGCTTTCTTTACCCTTTTACGACAATTACCTTTTTTATTTTTAATTATATTCGTAACCTTAATATTTCCTTTTTGCTCTTATAAAACTTAACCTTCCTTATAAGTAAAAGATCTTCCTTTATATAAACGTTTATTTTTTATCCTACGACGCTTATTAAATAAGTGATTTGTTTTTTTTAACTCAATGATTTAATCCTTAAGAAACGTTATCTCGTGTATTATTTTATAGTTAAACTTTGAGATTTTGCTTAAGGCTTTTATAATTAATGTTAGGAAACTAATATAATGGTTAATAATTTTATTTTTAACATAAATAAATTACTTAACTATATCTTTAAGGTTAATTAATATTTTTAAAATTTAAAATATATTAAGCAAATCAACCTTTAATAAAGGAGTTTAAACTATTAACGCCGTATTAAACTATGAAATAATATGATTTAGATTTAATAGGATTAAACCAATGCCTTTAAAGCTAAATTAAATATTATTTTCTGTAAAAGCAGTAAAGAACGCGTTATAAAAGGTAATAAAGAAATCTTTCTTTGTGATATAAGTTATAAACCATTATATTAAAGCTTTAATTTTAATATTATATACGCGTTTTAAAATAGAAAAAACGCTTATATTAAGAAGCTAAAGCTTATAGAATAAATAAGCAAATATATAAAGAAAAATAATATTATTGTTATAGTAAAATTTATTAAAATTTAAGGAATAATAGCTTTTATAGCTATTTAAAATAAATAAGCGTTTTAAACCTTTTATTTAAGTTTTAATATGTTTATTAAAATATTTTAACCATTTTATAATAATTTTATTTATTATTTATTTATTATTTAAGATTAAAATAACTTAATTAAATGGAAATTTGCTGTCGCGATATTAAAATATAAGGTAATTTTTCCCCGCCATAATAATTTATAAAGAAATGGCTTAACCTTAAGAATTAATAGCTTATATAATTATAAATTATTCCCGATTACTTTATTAGGTTTGCTTAGGTTTTAATTTCTTTTTAAAGCTTATAATAACTATTAAATATAAAACTTAATCCTAATTAACGGAATAAAGGTTAATCCGTATTATAAAACATTTATTTAAGTTAAAGGTAAAAAAGCCACTATAGGATTAATAACAATTAAAAAAGCAATATTAAATTAATAAGATTAATTAAATTAAATAAATTAATTATTTCTATTATTAAATTAGTTAAAGTTTACTAATTAAAAATACTTTAAATTAATACTTTAAATGAATTAATTACTAAGTTACTTAATGTATTTAATAATTAAGAGTTTTATTAATAAACCTTTAACTTTATTAATTTATTAGCTTTACGATTCGAAGCTATTTAAAACCGTGAGTTATATAAGTGCATTATATTAATTTATTAGATATTTTAAACATAATATTTAATATTAATTAACATTCGGTAAAATTAAATGGTTTGAAAAATTAGGAATCCTTTAAAATTAAGTTTAAGGCTAAATTAATTATCCTAAAATTGTGGAATTATATTAATTTAAAAAACGTTAACCTTAACGGTAATTAACTTAATATATAGCTAAAAAAACTAAATATGCTTTAAATTAACTTCTATTCGAAGCGTTAAGATTTAATGGCATTACGAAGTTAGTTAATAAGCGGCTCGAGCGCTATTATATAAGGAAATAAAGTTAAAATAAAAATAAAATCGAGGAATGTTATAAAGATAACTATTAAAGGTAAAGCTATATATTCACTTAATCTTTCCTTATATAAGGAATAAATGAGATAATATAAAAATTAAATAAACTTCATTAAAAAGATAAAGTTATAAATTCTTTAAAAAATCGCTTAAGTTTTTATATAATTATTTTGTAATTTAAAATAAAGATTTAATGTTTAATATAAAAACTTATGCGATTACCTTAATTTAAATAAGGATCGGATTTATAGTAAGATTAAAGATTAATATAAAGATATTATTAAGCCACTTATTAAATACCTTAAAGATTAAAATGCTTAGATTTAAAAATAAGAAATAGCTATGATTATAAGCTAAAGCAAAAACTTAATAATTATTAAAAATAATAAAGATTAGTTTAATAATTTAGTTAAAGCGATTAACCTTAATCTCTTAAACTAAGTGAATAATTTCCGATTTATTAATAAGCTTTAAATTATTAATAATACCTTATTATATAAAGAAGTGGCAAACTTATTAAGAAAATGAAATAAGCTATAAAATAATAAACTTAAAGTTAAGATAACTTAAGGCTTATTTAAATTAATATATATTAGTAAAAAATATAATAATGTTAATTAATTAACAGCGATAAAAACACTATACGAGAAACTTAAAAATAAAAAAAGTAATGCCTTATTTAAAAAGAAAAAAGTTAATTTTAATAACGATAACTTTATTAATTACTTAGCTTATTACGGCAGTTATAAACTTATTAAGTGCTATTATATCTTCCTTAATAAAAAATTAAAATGGTTTAAAGAAAATTTAAAAATTAAGCGTATAATAAATAGTAATTTAACTAACAACCCTAATTTAATTAATGAGATTAAAAAAATTAAGGATTAACGGAAAAAGGCTAATAGTTAATTAAGTATAAAAGTTAAATAATACTTATTATTAAAAGCCTTATTCTTAGTAAATATACCTTAAGAAGCTTTTTTAATTAATTAATATCTTTTGAAAAATTCCGTTATTTTTAATTTAAAAATAATTATTTATATCTTTAATTAGTTATTAAGGTTTCTTAACTTTAAATAAGTAAAAAAGGAAAACTTTATCTTTATAAAAAATTAACGTATTCTTATATTAAGATATAATAACGTTAACATTTTAATTAATAAAAACTTATTTCCTAAAATATTACGATTACGAAACGTCGCATATTGCAAAAACTTTGCTTATAATTTAATATCCTTTTATTTCCTTAGAAAACAAAGATATTAATGAAATAATTACTTTAATAAAACGTACTTATAAAGATTAAATAGCTTAATTATATATAAGTTAATCGAAAAGTTTAATTAATTTATCTTAAAATATATCTCATTTAAAATAACGATAGCATTTTTTTTTACTTAACGTAATAAATTTAATTCATATATTAAAAGATTAGCGAAATTAAGTAATGTAATACGTTAGCATTTTTAAATGAGTTATTTTAATTTATAAACCTTAAAGCATTTAATTAACAACTTTATAGGAGTAAAGATTAAAGGCTTAATTATGGTAAAATATAATGTTTATGAAATTATTAAAGCTAAAAAGCAAATTAAAAAATATAAGAGAAAGTTAAATAATAAGCTAAGTGCTTAATTAGCAATTAATTTCCATCCTATTTAAGAAAATATTAAAGAATATATAAATTTAATGCTAATTATTAACCGCTTTATTAAATATATCTTTAATTTTTACCTTTATAATTACAAAACGTTTATTATTATTAAATTACTTAAGTTTTTAATTAATATACTTAAAACTTAATATAACATTAAGCTAAGAGTTTTAAAATGTAATAATAAAATCACAAATAAACGAGTAGGAGTAAAAAAGTACTTAGAAAGCCTTAGCATAAAAATTAAGCCTTTAACACTATACTTTTAAGCTTAAAACGACGCTGCTAAACGCTTAGGAAATATAATAAAGGATAAAGCTCGTGTAATAAAAGTTAATTTTAAGTTACTACACTTTTTATAAAAGGAAATATATTAAGTAACGGTATATTTATATAATTAAACGCTAAAATATACATATAATTAAAGATCCTTATACGATTAATTTTACATATATGTTAATTAATATCTTAGCATATTAGTTAAAGAAAATAAGCCATAGTAAGCTTACTTAAAAGTATACGGTTATAAGGTTTATATAATAACGTTAAAGTTTATAAATAAAGCTAAGAAATTATAACGTTTAAATTTAAAAGCATAAATTAAATACTTAATTAAATACGACTTAACTAATATTTATAAAGTTTAAAATCCCTTAACAAACAAAGTAATATAATTAAAAAACGTTACGTTTAATAAAAATAAAACTTTTATAAAATTAATTAATAATTTAAAGAATAAGTTACTTAAAGTAAGCACTTAAAAATATAAAACTTTTATATAATTACTATTAAACCTTATTAAAGATGTTAAATATAATTAAAGTTCTTAAGAAAAAATAAGCTAACGTTAATTTAATTAAAATGAAAAAATAAGCGAAATAAAGTTAAACGCGATTATTAAAGAATTAAATGTTAGGAAAGCCTCGTTAAAAGGAACTTTTACCTATTATTAATTAAATATAAAAACTAATTACCCTTAGTATATTAAGGCATAGTTTAAGCTATTATTAATGTTAGCACTTTTATTTCTTACCGCTTTGCTTTCCGTAATAATCTCGTTTATTATAATATAAAAAGTAAAACTTACACCCTATATAATAATTATATAAGTAAAAATTTAAGAGTTAACATTTAACTTTAATTAAAAAGGTGTTTATATAAAAAACCTATATAGTAAAGAGGTAAATTAAGCTAAGTTTTTAAAACTATTAAAAAAGCTTAAATTTATTTATAAATAGGATTTACTAAAGCTTTTAAAATCTTATAAAAATGTTAAAAAACACCAAATGAAAGAACACTTTAAAAAAGTAAAAAAATTACACTTATAAAGCTACAAAGAAATAAACACTTAAATAAAAGTTTTAAAGAAAAACGCAAACTATTAAGGAAAGCAAATCTTAAGCTATATATAAGTATATACTTATAAGATTAATAAGTATAACCACTTTATTAAGTGTAAAGCACGATTAGTAATACGAAGCGATTAGTAATAAATAAGTAGCGAAAAAACATATGCGTTAATATTAATAAAAAAGTTATTTTAAACACTTATAATAATAATAGTTAAATTTAATTTAAAACTTATTTAATATAATATAATTAATGCTTTTATTAACGTTAAAATAAATTATAACGTATATATGAAAATGTTATTAAGCTATAAAAAGCTAAGGATAATTTTAAAAATTTTAAAGGTACTTTATAAACTTAAGAAATCACCTTTATTATGGTAAAAAGAATTAACAAAGTTATTAAAAAAGTTAAGTTTTAATTTAATACCTTATAAATTATATATATTTAATTAAGATAATATATTAATCTTTTTTTATGTTAACGATATTATCGTTACATATAAGAAAAAATAAGAAAATATAATTATAAAGCTAATATAATAACTTTAAAGTTAATATTAACTTTTAAAGGATAGCGAGCTTTAATAGTTCTTAAAGATTAAAATAATTAAAGATTATAATAAGAAACTTATTTAGTTAAATTAATTAGCTTATTTAAAGAAAATATTTAATTTAATAGTTAAGGAAAATATTAAAAGTTATTAAAATTTAATGATAAAAGAAAAGTTATTGCCATTTAACAAAATAATATTTAATTAATTAATTTAAAAATATTAAAAGAAAATTAAATCGATCTTATATACAATAATAATTATAAAACCAAACATTACATTTGCGTATTTTTAATTATTACGATTTAATAATAACTTAAGCTTTAAGCATTATATTGTTATTAATTAAGTTATCCTTTACTTATAACGAATTAAATACTTAACATTTTAATTAAAAAGCGGAAATATTTTCGAAATAATTAGTAATGCTTTATTTACTAATAATACTTTCGATCGTAAAAGTTTATAAGCATATATAATAAAGCTATTTAAAGGAATAATAAGCTAAAGAACTAATAAATAAAATACGATTATTATATTAATAACGAAAGCTAAATTACTAACTTTAACATAAGTAATAAAAGAAGTAATGTTTTAAATTAAGTTAATTAAGGAATTAAAAGTTACGTTAAATAATAAAATTATTATAATTAAGTATAATAATAAGCAAACGATATAACTTATTAAAAAAGATATTAAAAAGCTTTAAATTAAGCTTAAGTATGTAAATATACACAATTATTAATTATAATAAAAAGTAATTAAAGGAATAATTAAGGTTAAATATATTAAGTTAAACGATATAATCGTTAATAAATTAACTAAAGCTTTATTTAATAATTTATTTATTCGTTTTAAGGAATAATTAAGTTTAATCGATGTATTTACACAATTATAAATAAAAAAAAAGATAAAAATTAATAAGGTAATTAAGGAAATATAAAAAGAATAAAAGCTAAAAGCATTGTAAGAAATTATTACTAAATTTACTAAATAACTTTATTTAAAAAGGTGTGTTAAATATAAAACTTAATCTTAATTAACGAAATAAGGGTTAATTTATACTATGAAATATTTATTTAAGTTAAAGGTAAAAAAGCTATTATAAGATTAATAATAATTAAAAAAGTAATATTAAATTAATAAGATTAATTAAATTAATTAAATTAATTATTTCTATTATTAAATTAGTTAAAATCCACTAATTAAAAATACCTTAAATTAATACCTTAAATAAATTAATTACTAAGCTACTTAATGTGTTTAATAATAACCATTCCTACTAATATAATTATACTTATTATAAACTTAATCTCGTTAAAGTTATAAATGTTTTTCTTTTATATATTATACTTCGTAATTATATTTTAAATAAAGTTAAACCACTTTCGATATACGTTTAAATTTTTAAATAAAACTTTTTAATAATTAATTCTTTAATTAAAACACGTTTTAAGCTTTAATTATTATTTAATAAAGTTAAAAGCTTAGTTTTTCCCGACGCGTTTTATATCGCGTTCGCGTAATAATATATTTGCCATTTCTTTAACGTTTTAAACTTAAAGAGGAAATGTTTACGTATTTAAGTTAAAAATATATTTAATAATTACCTTTTTTTCCGCTAAAGTTAACCTTTATTAAAAAGGTATAATATTAACTTTAAGTTATATATTATTTATTTTATTATGTATGGTAAATAAAGGAATATTATAAATTTTAGTAACGCGTTTTAAGCTAAATTTTTGATTTTATTTTAAAGCTTAAATAATAAGGTTTAATTTAATATCTTTAAATAATTTAAATATGTTATAGTTATAAATAAATATATAAGTAAATAAAGTAAGTATTAAGAAAATTAAAAAGTATTTTATTTAATTAAGTGTTTTAATTAATTATAAAATACGTTAACTTTATTAAATAATAATTAAAGCTTAAAATGCATTTTAATTAAAGAATTAATTATTAAAAAGTTTTATTTAAAGATTTAAACATATATTAAAAGTAGTTTAACTTTGTTTAAAATATAATTATAAAATATAATATATAAAAGGAAAACATTTATAACTTTAATAAAATTAAGTTTATAATAAATATTATTACAATAATAAAAATAATTATTATAAGCTTTAAAAAGAAATTAAAGCTTAAGCAAAGTTAATAAAGCAATTAAAAATAATTTATAATTATATAAGCTATTAATTCTTAAGGTTAAGTTATTTCTTTATAAATTATTATAGCGGGGAAAAATTACCTTATATTTTAATATTACGATAGTAAATTTCCACTTAATTAAGTTATTTCAATTTTAAATAATAAATAAATAATAAATAAAATTACTATAAAATAATTAAAACATTTTAATAAACATATTAAAACTTAAATAAAAGGTTTAAAACGCTTACTTATTTTAAATAACTATAAGAGCTATTATTCCTTAAATTTTAACAAATTTTACTACGATAATAACATTATTTCTCTTTATATGCTTTCTCATTTATTTTATAAGCTTTAACCTTTTAATATAAGCGTTTTTTCCATTTTAAAACGCATATATAATATTAAAATTAAAGCTTTAATATAACGGTTTATAACTTATATCGCAAAGGAAAATTTCTTTATCGCTTTTTATAATACGTTTTTTATTACTTTTATAAAAAATAATATTTAATTTAGCTTTAAAAGCACCGATTTAATTTTATTAAATTTAAATTATATTATTTCATAGCTTAATGCGACGCTAATAATTCGAATTCCTTTATTAAAGGTTAATTTACTTAATACATTTTAAATTTCGAAAATATTAACTAACCTTAAAAATATAATTAAGTAATTTATTTATGTTAAAAATAAAATCATTAATTATTATATTAACTTTTTAACATTAATTATAAAAGCCTTAAGTAAAATCTTAAAGTTTAATTATAAAATAATATATAAAATAATACTTTTTAAAGATTAAGTTATTAAGTTAAAAGAAATAAATTACTTACTTAATAAACGTCGTAAAACAAAAAATAAACGCTTATACGAAAAAGAATTTCTTACTTATAAAAAAGGTTAAATTTTATAAAAATAAAAAGGAAATATTAAAGCTATAAATGCAATTAAAAGTAAAGAAAATAATTATTATAAAAGGGCAAAGAAAAGTATAAAACGTTATAAAGTATATAGTAAAATAAAACATAATGTAAAAACTTACGAAAAAATTATAAAAACGTTTAATAAAGAAAATTAATTTAATTTCTAATTAATTTAAATGCGTTATAATTATATTTTACTTAATTAAAGTTGCGAAATATTAAAAAATAAATAAGTTAATTAAAAAAACAAGTTAATTATAAAATACGTTATTAATTTTATTTATTACATTATTATTTTTAAAAAGTTTCGAAATAAATTTTTCTAAAATATATATAATATCGTTTACATATATAAAATAATAACGAGTAAAATAACGAAGTTATATTTAAATAATAACTTATTAAACTTTAAAATTCCTTACGAAAACATTATATAAGTAATCGTTTAAAGAAATAATAATAATAATATTAAAATTCCTTAATAATAAAAAAAACACTTAATAAACCTTATTAACGTTTTATAAAAAAAAATAAATATAACCTTTATATTAATATTATATATTATAATATTAACGAACCTTTATAATAATATAAACTTTTATAATAAACATTTCCTTAACTTATAAAAGTTAGGGAAGTTTAATCGGTATATCGCTAAAATTTATATAATTTCAAATAGAATAAAAATAAGCCATTAAAAGATCCTAATCCTTCTTTTAACATTTAAAGCAGATGCCATTAACAAGACGCAAATTAAATTAGCGTTCCTTACATCTACTATACTCTTTAATGGCGTGCTTCGCCAACTCGGCGTTGAAATCGTTTAGGAGATCAGCGTTGACATTAGTAACAGTGTTCTATTGCAAGAGGTAGGCCTGAGCAGCGTCACTGTCTTAGGGATTCCATTAAGGAGAGGCATTAATGAAGTTGTGATCTAGCGCGGCCTTGCGAACCTGTTGTGCGGCAGTAGCAGCAGCAACTCGGGCAGGAGTATTCCTCTGCGCCGGAGGGGGAGAACTCAGAAAAGGATCGTTGTCATTACTGCCGCAACTGGTACTGGACGACCGAGAGGAGCCAGGGGAATAGAAACTAAGGTCAAGCATACCTGAGCGGATCATGCAAGCATGGCACGACTCTTGTTCAATACGTTCTCCTCCTTCTTCTTCTTCTTCATCATCAACATCATCAATAGCGAAGAAGTTAATGCAAGGACGTTCGTAACGAGCTAAGCAACACCATTTCATCTCTAAGGCCAGATTTTGGCCAGTGACTTATTCGTTACAATAGGTGCAAATTAATCTGTGAGCCTTAATATCAGGGTTGCCAATACAGCGATATGACGCATGAGGGATATGGCAGATGCTACAGAAGAAGTAGATATCGTCAACGTCAGGTTGACCATCGCCGCCCTGCCTTCGTTTAAGGCTGCCAAGAGAGGGCGTAGGTGAGTGCTCTTCGCCAGCTCAATAGGAAGCTCAATGATTACGTTATATGCGTTCTTATTGGGTATAAGCTTAGGCAGTTAAAAGAGAATCGTCGGGGTCTTAACCATGACGCAAAGGAGTTGTATATCGCGGCTGCTCCTACTAGCCTATAAGGGTCTATACTACAGGTTAAAGAGGAAGAAGCGTATTAACAACTATTAAAGATTCTAGGGTGGGCTGATTAAATGGCCTAACTATAACATCAACCGCCTGTTAATAACGTTAGCGCTAATCATCAGCCTTATTCTTTAAACATTTAATATATCTATCCGCCATAGCGATAGGGAAATTACCACCAGCCTTTTATTTAAAATAGCGAGGACACTAACGAGGGATTCTTCCTTATAGATAATTAGGGATGGGAGGGCATGGCTTAGGAGGGCAATCACAACGTCCACCGCTGCTAGGAGAGCCACTAGTAGGTGAAGCAACCGCAGTAGAAGCCATAAGAAGACCTTGTATTAGCGACGAAAACGGGAGGGATTGATGGGAGACAAAACGGAGGTATAGAAGCCGCAAAAGTTATGACTTTTGCAAGCTGATCAAAAGAGCGTTTGACGAGGGTTAGAATGGTTACAATTGAAGAATTTTTTATAAACAAAACAGCTCACGAAATAAGGTTGTGCGTTGGGGCGCGGGGCATAACCTTTACCCGCACGTAATATCCAGGGCAGTGTGTATGTAAAGGAAGCTTCGAAGGGAGACGTATATAGAAAGGAAGCTACGAGAGGTGTATCAAAGGAAGATATAAGGTAGGCACCTAACCCAGATGCGCGCCTTCCTTAATCCAGTATATTCATTCAAATCCTATGCGCCGTCAACCCTCTCCATCCTGTAAAGAACCCTCGTAGACGCCAGCCAAAGCCCTGTAGCCATCAATGAGAAAAAGAAACCGTCATAGGATTGACGGCATGGCTGATAACAATGCCTTTGCGCCTATAAAACTCCTCATCATCCAAATGGGTATCATCATCCTGTTCCTTATCCCCATCATCAAACTCTTCCCGTTCCTTACCCAAGATAACGCCTTGGCTCCTGTAGAAGTCCTCATCATCCATAAGGGAACTGGGTTCGTCATCCGAAACGTCACTATCACTTCCAGACCAGAAATCTGACCGAGCCCGCTTCCTCCCTCTTGACAACTCCGAGCCACTATCATCGGTGTCACGATCAAGATCGCCGTAGCCGACAGCACCCGCAGTGAATCTCCACTGGTCGCATTCACCGTTTTCGTAGTCCCGTTCTGCCTCGACGACGGGCGACCCGGACGCTTGACCGCTGATCTCCGACTGGGAGCGCTTTCGAGATGCGGAAGTATCCGCCGGACTCATGACGAATTTGGGTATCCTGTTCCCCCTTGCGTACTTGGTGACCTGCCCGGTCCCCTGACGGAGGGTCATCAGGATGGGACTTTTCATGTTCTTGCAAAGAGGGAACGTGAAATCGTTGAAGACGGAATATGCGAACCTGGCGAAAAGAAACTCGTAGTGTATACCGACGAGGGACCTAACCTCTCGATTCTGGTACAAGTTGCAAAGTTCAAGATAACCGCGCACAGACTGAGTGGGCGGCTGAAGTATATGAATGAGCAACTTGTGCCTATTCGGCTCTTGACCCACAGGTTTCGGAACCAGCATCATGATCTTATCATCCAACGACTTGTGGACGTCGGAACGAAAACTGATGAGGTTCGAGCTGTCGTTGATGGCTATCTTGGAAGTGTAGAACCCCAAATAATCGGTCATCCGGTTGGCTCCGAACCATTGCCTCTGTGCTAAAGGAATAACGTGAGCGATATTTAGACCGGTATGAGCTCCGGTGAGATGGCAAGGCTCGTTGAGGATATCGGTGTCGTAGACACAGTTGCGATTTCGGGCTTCGTTATCCGCGTCCGGGGTAGAAATAGACTTCCACGGCGTCGGTACGTTCCCATGAGGAAACATCCAGTGATCGAAATTCGGGATAATAGGGTACGGTTCTGGGGAACGAACTATAATCAGCATAATGTATAATGTTTATATTAGACATACGTACCATCGGGATTAGGATAGGCAGGAACATGAAAATAATACTCCTTGCCACGAAGGATATCATCAGAAGGGATCGAGATGCGGTCCGCCGGACTGGCAGAGGTAGCTAGAAAAGGACCCTGGGAATTATCCAGCCGGCGTCCTTCGTCTTCAGCCCAGATATTGCCTGCGATAGTACAACATGCGTAATAAGCAATGGTATAGTACACACTATCTCCGTCTGAGGATGGCAGGACAACAAAGGGGGTATCAGGATAGGATGGATGGTAAATGTTGATATATTTGAGCAGCTTTTTAGACTGGCTATCCGAACGAAGATCCGCGATGGATACAGCAGGGATGTATCTTTGATGTTCGCTATTCGAAGCAGCAGTAGAAGACATATTAAACGCTTTAGTTTATACGGAACTAAATTAAAAAGCTGATGGTTAGAAAGTTGTTATTGATAGATAGGATGCGTTGCTGCTTGGGGTGTTGCCTAAAGGTAATCATCTGACGTCGGGTAATTTGATTTTCCATTTCCGTCATTGGCTACCTACCTATTCTCCGTCATTGGCTATTTAAGCGATGCACTATCAATACAAAGGCGTACAATCTACCATTTCTCATTGTTTAAACGGCTATACACTTACAAAGAAGATAGAAGGCTTCGAATATATTCGATTTTTCATGCGTATTCAATATCGCATGGTTAAATTACCAGGGGGACACCCCCCTGGACCCCCCGTGGCCTGCGGCGCCATGCCTGCGGCGCTCTTTTGCCTGCGGCGCCACACCTTGTGGCTTGTGCTTTAGGAATTTGACCAATGGGAATTTTTGGCACACGTCGCACAAAGCAAAGCCACTTTTCGGGAGCTCCTTTAGGAATTTAACTTAAGCAAAGCAAGCTTTGCTTGATAAGTGAAGCTATTCCTATGTAGCCTAAATGTCGCCCCCAAGGCTTTAGCAGCCCTATTTATATCACCTAGGGCTTCATCGAGCGTACTCCAGGTCTGGCTTTCTAAGGGTCACTTAGAAGCTCCTTCGGTGGCTCGACAGGAAGGCCTCGGATAGGGTCATGCAGGTGTTCAGTAGGACGACATTATCGTCGACAAAAAAGGGCTATATCGTTAAAGACTGCCATCGTGTGGAGCGCGGGCAAATGCGACGACATAGTACACGACACAGTTGCAGACCTTCAGGTCATAGTATCTACGTAGGAGAGGTACAAAATTTTCTATAAGCCTTGTACCTTAAATTAGGTATCCACACTACTACATGCCTAGGTATGGGTATAGTCTACAGTGAATCTAGCAGCCCTACAGTGAACGTAGGCGGACCGAAGAAGCTAGGTCCATTACCTTAGGATAGGATGCCGCTTAGAGATCAGAAGGTCCTCGAAGACCTCGAATAATGTAAAAGGAAAGGACAGAAGCCAACTTCAAAGGAAGACGTCCCTTATATGTATAAAGTACCTATTTAGTACACGAATATGGGTACGGTAATAGCAATAACAGCAATGAAGGTAGCAATGGTATTGACACTGGGAGAAAATAATTTCACAAGAAAAGACATTCTCGTAGGACCATCATAGATCGGACATTCTGGAACACTGCCCTCTTGTAATGGCCCTACTTAGATTTCGAGTTGTCCTAGGATTGTTGTTGTTGTATTTTTTATCGTTTGAGCGGGCGGGCGTGAGCACCGCCTCGCAACCTCCCTAGGGATATGGGACGTGGTAAGCTCTAATATACCTGATGCTGATGGCCCTAATCCTAGTGATCCTGATGATACTGATGATACATAGTATGATGCCAATTCTTGCCTCTGGGGGCTCAACATTGCCTGATTAGCGATCACTACCTGTCGATCGGCTTAATCCCGAGCCCTAACGGCTCGAGGCCCCTTTAACCTCGCGTCTTTCCGGCTCTGTAGGTCTTAACTAGATGGTTGGTCTAGTGGTCGGTTGTGGGTTTCCACCTTCCGTGGCTCTCCCTGTGGGTTCGTCTCGCCCTTCGTTTCCGGGCTATTCCGTCCCTTCTGGAAGGGTGTGTGTATTATAATTAGATTAGTGTTTTTGTGTTTTTGCGTTTTGCGCCTTGTCTTAGGAGTTGCTAGGGCTGCTTCATATATACGTTGACATTCGTTAGGGTAGGTAGTCCATTTGGCAAGATCTTGGCACGAATAGCAACTGATAAGAGATGTGTCAAAGGCCTATTGTTCCAGTATTATGAATACCCTAATGAGATGCCTCGTCGACCATGCGAGAACCCCTTTAAGTCGTCCGATAATGCTGAGTACGTTGGAATGTGGCCTTTCTTTGGATGTCGATCAGTGTTAGGAATGCTCAACGGTGCGTGTGGGAATTGCTTCTTTTCTGTCAAGGAGTCGCATTATTCTCTTCGAGATCCGCGGCATGCATACCTTTGCGTGCGAGCTGATCGAGACTCTACGATGATTGAGGATATCACGGAAGAGAACTCCGGTCTTGAACCGGGAGTTACGGACATCTTTGATTAATGGTAATTGTATACACGGAAGGGGAAGAAGGGGTCGATCAATGTCGGTATGGCGTAGTTAGGTTAGCTAGATAGGAGGTATTATAATAAACAAAGTCCGGTTATGTTCACCGAAATGGATTTCGGGGGGCGTCACCGGAAGAATGGCCCGACATATAAGCCCATCAGTTTGCGAAAGCATTGTCCTATAAAGTATTCTAAAATTATACCTAGATCCCCTACAAAAGATTGTCTTAAGAAGGCATAGTAAGCTTAGTCTTTCGAATAAATACTCCAAAGTCCTCGGAAACTCTATCCTGCAATAATCCGTAAGATATACTCATCAAAAGTCCCAGATATTCATCCGGTGGTTCAATCGGCAAAGATATCCGTAATATCTTCGTCGAAATTTATTTATTCCCGTTACTAGGAAATGACAACTGGTATCTCACTCGGAAATAGTTTAGCGGTAAAGACTGACTCATATTCGGCTATTGCGTACATCTAGGTAAAGAGTGACTTCTATAACTCAAGTCCGTAAAATCACCCATAACCTAGGACCCATATCAAAATACCCTCTGATCTGAGTTTTCCAAACTCATATTTTCCAATTTTCCGGAATCCATATTTCCCAAGTGAAACGCCCCGATCGTGAAGCTGCATGCCCACACTTTGGACACTACATGTCCCGACCAAGCTGTAACTATTCCTTGAGACTAGCCGACTTAACGATTCCTTTTCCGACCCGACGAAACTGCTCAAGAAGTTCATCACGAACTGGAACTTCATCGTCACTCTTGACCTCATTACCTTCACCGTAATCCCCTTATCCCCCACTAATGCCATCCTCATCAAGATTCATCTAATTATTAGCGGCACTCTCAGGGATGGCGGATTCATCGGCACTCTCGGGGATGGCGGATTCATCGGCATTCTCAGGGATGGCGGATTCATTGGCATTCTTAACAGCATTCTCGTCCTTATCTTGATCAACGGCGTCGAAAGGAGAAAGAGATTTATTGCTTGCTACCTTAGCCAGTATCGACCCCTCCGAAGATAATTCCGGCTCGGCAATCGTCGATGGAATGATTGATTTAAACGCTGTCTTCCTAAACGATCCTCTCTCGGCCGCTACCTGAAGAGGCGTTGGTTGGGTGGACGTTGGTTGGTCGGCGGTTAGTTGACCGGAGGTAAGTTGACCGGGAGTTGGCTGATCCAAAGTTAGGTAATCGAAAGCTAGGTGATTGGAAGATTTCTTCAATCTTTTCGGCAAAGGGGCTGGCGGTACAGGATTGTGGGACGAGGCTTTCGGAGTCATCCAAGCTTGCGACGCTACATCACGAGCCGGAGCCGGTCTTGAGGCCGATGCTATTTCAAGTTAAGCATTAATAAGAATAGAAGGAGATTGGGAGCATAAGTCCGGGAAACATACCATGAATCCAATCGGTAATACGCTTGGCCAGTTTCTTTCCCTGCGTGTCCCTCTCGATATCACTCAGTCCTTCGAGTTTTCTGATCCGAGCGGCTTGTTTGTCGACAGCCTTTGCCAACATATTTACATCCTTGGCAAGATCGAAGATCATCTTATTTGAATCATCGGTGATGTCTCGAACGAGAGTACCGACGCTCTCCTGAAATTCCTCCGAATTGACAAGATCGGTAATGGGAAGGGGATTACAAGCGGGATGATTGGCAAGTAGTGACCGACCTAGGTTCTCCCACGTTGGATGAAAGTTGGGAGAAGCCACCACCGCATCAAGATGGTCATTGCTAGCGGAGTCGCCGTCGTCGTCCAATAGCTCAACAAACTTGCGTTTCCGGCTGCTTCTCCGGGACGGCTTACCAGGCTCTTCAAGGAGATTCTTTTCCTGACAAACAAGCCGATCGAGTGGTCCCGAAAACGTCGTGGAATTCCGTGCCTCGCCATTGTTGAATGTCAGTGTCACTTTATATCCTTGATTGGGGTCTTGAAGCTGAAGGCGGGCATCGTCTGGCTCTTCTGTAGCCGCATCCTAAACAATTGTACTTAGTAGGGAATTTCTGGTTGGGCGATCGAGTACCATGAAGTCGTTGAAAAAGTAGTTAACGGGAAATGAATCCGGTCATACATACCCGCTTGCAAGGCAACACCGTCACTCTTACATTTACCGCCATATCTATCACGAGGCGGGAAGCTTTAGATAGATCGGATCACTCCTTAGGAATCGGATAGCATGTAGAGTGTTGTTCAAAGTAAAAACACGATGAAAATCCCTCCAGTTATTTGTAGACGTATTTATCGACTCGCCAACCGGACTGTGGTCGTTTCTTAGCGTCCGAGCCCTTTCTAGGGGCGTCTATCTTGACATTCAAACTAGGCCCTTTCTAGGGGCGTCTATCTTTGTCAACACATTCAAACTAGGCCCTTTCTAGGGGCGTCTATCTTTGTCAACACATTTAAACAGGTAAGACAAAACGGACTAAGGATATTAACCGATATTAGAGTTAGGGTAAAAGGGGCTATTGTAAGAGCCTCATTATGGAGCTATTAAGTGAACAACACCGGTTCGAAAGGCTTAACATTGTGGGACGGTCACGTAGCCTTAGGGCCAACTCACCACTTAATCAGAAGTGGGTCTCGCCCACCAACATAGCTAGAACTTAAACCAATCAGCATTATTGTCTGTCCGACTTGCTACATGTAGACTACAACATCACTAGGTTACAGCTTATTAGTCTTTCGTTCATAGTAAAACATTTCGCATTTCCGAAGAAAATGAAAATGCTAACCCTATTAAGGTTGTCAGATACAAGAGTTAGATCATAATCACGTGATAACTTCGTTAAAAGAGAGCTATTTTGAAAATGTCTACACAAAAGAATCACTTCTAATCAACACAATCAATCTCTAATCAATTCGAATACGGTATTCTGTGCCACTGCGTGACAGTTGTAGTACTTGGTACAAGGTTGGGTTGCATTGTTCGTCCCACAGCGGAGGTGGGGGATCCTTAACAGGGCTGGCAGGTACTTGCATTAGTGTGCGCATGTGTTCTGGGTGTTTCGTACCCCCACATACCTTAATATTAGCGCGCCAAGGCGGCTTTTACTTTTTGTTACCCATTACCGTAGGTGGCTTGGCAACTAATTCATCTAATACATGTAAGTTTTTAATTCAGGGTATTCCTAATCAGTGGATTCTTGCTAATTATTTGATGGAGAGAGTTAGTGATCTTTTAAATGGATCGATCACTTCTGTGGCTTCTCCACCTTCGACTAGAATTGGAAATATCTCAGGGTACGGATCAATCCTTTCCCGTCGATCAGGAATATGTACCATCTGTAATGGGGTGGCGGGACACCCTCCCAAACGGGACCGCCAAATTCAACGGCTCCCACACCTTGTTGACTTACACGTTCCTCAGCCAGCACTGAAGATATTCAATTGTGACTGCAGATCTGGGTGACTCGTCGTATGCTTTTCACGATACCACTTTTTTCTGGGTTATTTAACCGCGTTTTAGTGGAAATATTGTACAATGAAATAGCGCTCAAATTGTGTATATTTTGGCGATAGATACGAATATAGTCACTCATCAATATCTCAACCAAATCTAGTTCTTTTAATATGTCACTTTATATTGAAGATAAGGTGGCCTCTGCGGTACTAGATATCACAGAAAATCAATTGTTGTTGAGTAAATCGGTCATTAAATGGGGAGTCCCTGAGGCGACACTGTCCGCATGCATTCATAGCAGGAAATCTAACGCAGAAGCCGATCGAGGTCAGCGATTGACAAAAGAGCAAGAGGAGACTCTAGTCAAATGGATTGCACGTCAGGAATTCCCTTGAATTTGCTCCCTCGCATTCTGTTGTGGGATCTATTGCCCAAAAGCTCTCGACCAAAACCGGCAATCCGTCGAAAATCGGGAAACGGTGGACCACCCGCTTCATCAAGAGAAAACCCTCTATTAAAACCGAAATAGGGCGCCGGATGGAAGGTTCTCTATTCAATGGGTTCACTCCGAAGGCCGTTCATTGGTACTTTTATATTAGAAAGCTCGAATACGGCTGGATTGAGCCCGAGTTCACCTATAACATCGACGAGGGTGGTATTATAACTGGCTTCGGTATTTGACCTTTGCAGCCGTTTTGACAGTTACTAAGCTAATAGATACACTCAGGGATCGATGGATTAGTATTAGGAAGCTCTGTGACGAAGAAATCCTTCTTAAAGAGCACTTAGACTCGATCTTGGATCTCCTTCATCGAATGCATTAGCGCCACAGGTTAATTGCTCAATCCTGGGATTATTTTCAAAGGAAAAGACATCTAGACGAGCTGGTTCGAAGAGAAATTCAAGTAGATCACCGACTGGTGGTATATCACGTCCGAAAAAGGGTGGACTGATAATTTGATTGCATTACGGTGGCTGGAACAGGTTTTCATCCCGCAGACAACACCCTTACTGCCGAATAAGAGTGAGCCTCGATTATTGATCCTGGATGGACATAAGAGCCATACATTAGTATGTGTATTCAATTGTCTATCGATTGAGGCTATTTTAAGAATTTTCTCATTTTTTTCTCGATCTTATACAGCCAAGTGTACTAACCCCACTGTCGTCAAGGCTGAATTCATGACCGCCTGCTACTTCAATAATATTTGCCTATGTTTTCTCCCTAAACACACTTCTCACGGCCTTTAGCCTTTAGATAATGGACCCTTTAACACACCCAAAGCCAAATAATAAGGACTTATTGCCGAATTGTTAGCTATTACTGACGCTGCACCTGTGGAAAAGCTTAACTTTATTAGATGCCATTCCAAGGCGCGACGGCTAGCTCTGACAGAAAAGAACATTAAAGCAGGATTCAGAACAACGGAAAATTGGCCTATTGACCGGTAGAAGGCCCTCTCACGCCTAGTGATTCAGAAAGTAGAAGATAAATCTCAGAATTAGTGTCGTCAGGGTGATATGACCGTAGAGAAGGATAGTCTCTTCCTAACGCCGTCCACACAACGCCAGATTAAATATATCGCCAGGATAAACAGTCCTCGCACTCGCAATGCGATAAAGACACTAACCGATCAAGTATTACGGATAGAAACAGAGATAAGGTTTAGAGATCAACAGATTACTGCAATGAGAGCCCAAATAGAAGGCCTCAAGACCAAACGGCGGAGCAAGGTCCCAAACCCTAATGTACAATTCATGAATATTTACGAGATATTAGCAATGGGCGGAGAACCTAGTGAAGCAACAGGAACGGCCGAAGAGCCCGTTGTGATCGAGGAATCAGAGAGTGACATCGATGAGTCTGATAAGGCTGAAGAGGACGAGGCGCCGATAGATCGAACGCCCGTTCGCACACGTTCGGGCTGACAAATTAGACATCCAAAGAGATAAGCAGATTAAGCCTGCAAAAAGCCTCAAATAAAGCTTTCCCAGTATTTTTACGATTTTTATTGATCTAGTTGTGGCTAAGTTAAAAAAGTGTGTTTTTGTCCTCACAATGCCTTTGGTTCCCAACTTTCCTTGTTAAGCTCTATCCCTTTTCTTGCCTATAACTGTGTAGATACATCAACTAGTTAGACCTAATTGTTCCCTGAAACGATCGAATGATTTATTGGATAGGGCTTTGGTCAATCCGTCAGCGATCATATCGCTTGACTTAGTGTATTCCACTTTGATCGATCCTTTGATAGCTTCATACCGTAGCCAGTGATTGTGTATATCCACATGCCTGAGCTTGGTCTGAAGCTTCTCAATGTCCTCCTCAACGAGCCGTATCGTTTGCTTATTGTCACACCTGATCACGATAGTCTCGTCATCCAGCGTGACTCCTAACCCTCTGATCAACCTTATCTAAAACATTGCTTCTTTTGCTGCCTGCGCGAGGGCCAGCAATTCAGCTTCTGTCGTAGACGTGGTGACTATATCCTGCTTATTGGCTCTCCAACCTATTACTCCTCCAAATAGCTTCATCACATATACTTGCGAACTCTTGCGATCAAGGGTATTATCGGCAAATGAGGCATCTCTAGTTATTTCGAAGGTGTCTCCACCCTCTAATTAAAGTGTCAAGTATTTGGTTCGTTGTAGGTAGAAGATAACTCGATTAACAGCAGCATAATGTTTGGGGCCTAGGTTATTATTAAATCGTGACAATCGAGAACACGCAAAGGCAATATCTGGTCTTATGATCATTGCTGCGTATAGGATCGATCCGATCTTCCTTTGGTATCTCTGAATCAATCGGCCGGATGCTATTCCGTCAAATGGCAGTAGTTCTTTTTTTGTCATTGGATTCCAATAATTCCTAGTGTTCTCCCTGCCTGCCAGATTAGATATCTTCTCTAGATAGGCTGATTGACTTAGCCAGGTGAGTTTCTTGTGGCGGTCTCTGATTATCTCGATCCCTAGGAACCATTAGAGCTCGCTACCCCCTGAGAACTGGTAGCGGCTCTAAAGTTGTTGTATCAGTCTTGTGGCCGTATCTTTTTGTTTTCCTATATGCAATAACAATATCATCAACGTAGAAGAAGACCAGTACACTATCTTAACTGAATACACATGGTTCGTGGGGTATTGGAGTGAAACTTAGCTCCTTTAGTGACTTGGTCAAATTCTTTTTACCACAATGTCTTCTAATCTGTTTCTTGGCTTTGGCGATCTCGCATGCATCACATTCCACCGTGGTTGGACCTTTGATATTCACCCCTGTAGAACTGTTGACTAGATGCTCTAGGACTGTGAACCAGGGTGACCCATTCGAAGGTGCCAACGTGTTGCATCGCCTGATTTAGCTGGTCTCTTGGTGTATGAGTTGAATCTGTTGCGTCGGGTAAAGCAAGATGCCATTGTCATGTCAAGTGGGATGTATTCTAAGACGAATTGGTGAATCTCTCGATCAACTCACATATTATCGATCCATCTGGTCTTCTTAAATAGGTCTTGTCAGAACGGTTGTCCTACCAGTATCCTTATCTTCTAAGGAGACGAAGGGATACCAGATTGCAAGCAAAGTCCTTGCAGTATGCGACATTTCGTAATCGCAGTATACTAGGAGCTGAGTCCCTGTTGATCAAGATATCAACGTCGGGAGCGGATAAAAGGACCGTACATCCACACCTACTGATCCTATCATAGACTAGTAGTCTAGGTACGTCATTTAAGGTACGAGATCCGTAGAAAGTTTTGTACCTTCCCTTACTATTGATACTTAAGTCACCTATCGTCGTCGCGCTTGTCGTCGCTCTTACCGTTGCCGTATACCACACCATGGCCGACTCACCCTTATTCGTCGACGACAACGTCGATTTTAGCTACCCTCTCGACGAGCTTAATAAGGAGCTCGATAGCCCTCCCACTGAACTCCCCGATAAGCCTTCGAACGAGCCCCTTGTAGCCTGGCAAAATAAGGTGTGGGATGAGGCTCAACGCGAATAGCCTCACCGAAGTAAGGTATTAACATATAGAAATATATAGAAAAGGTACAAGAATTTCTATTGAAGCCGTACCTTATTCTAAGTACCCACACTACTAATCTATATTAGGATTAGTAGCTGTGGATGTACGGTCCTTTTAGACAGTATTACGGTCCTTCTATCCGCTCCCTAGTCACCATAACCCAGTATGGGAACACGTTGATCTCCTGCAAAGACAAAGCCTCCTTTCCCTGCTTGTCTGAAGTTAAGAAATCTTGACAATTGATTGAAGATGTAGATGGTCGTTCCTGAGTCAAGGATGGCTGAATTCTTCAAGGAATATTGACTGATCGAGAAGGCTCCTTGTGGTGTGCCTACTAGAAATGAGGCTCCTGATAATGAGCACTAGCCGACTCCCATTCCTAGTCAACTGTGTGACTTCTTCAACTGATTCTTGATCCTCTTGATCTCTTCATTTAGATCAGTGTTATGGGACAAATTTGAATCAACCACTAGTCTTGTTCTAGAGTTTTCTCTGAACCATTCTGATCTCTTATCTTTGAAGATATAGTAGCAGTCAGAGAGTTGATGGTTGCCGAAACACGCGAGACAGTGAACATCATCAGTAGTACTCATTTCAAACCTCTTCCTCTTTGGTTGTATGTTACCCTTCTTGGTCTTAGGTCGTTCACGTGGTTTCTCTGCCGTCGTTGACTGATCAGCATCATTGTATCCTTCTCCAGTGTATGTTGGTCCAAATGAATCTCGAGCTATCTTAGCTCTGGGCTTATTTTCTTATGGCTTGCTCCATTCTCTTAGTGAATTTGCCACTACTCTGTATGACAGCGTATTATTGATAATTTGGGGCTTGTTGTTGGATCGGAAGCTGTTTACCCAATCTGGGAGAATAGGGTTAATCGCTTTGACTAGACCATCAAACCAGTCTTTGCTGTTCTTGGTGGCTGATAAGTCCTAGGTTTGACCCATAGCCATAGCTATCTCCCATTGTCGGATCCAAGCATTCCAATCTCTTGGGTGTTTGGTGAGTGGTTTGGTAGCATCTCTATATTGGTCTTTGATCTTGCCATGGATCTGATCCTCACTCAGGCTGAGCTGATCGTGTAGATTCTTATATCAATCATCAAGTCCCTGTTCCGGATCACATGATGGTTGTACAAAGGCTTGAGCGATCTCTTGGAGGATCCATGACTTCATCTTCTCGATGGAGTTAGACTGATTTTCGTGTTGTCTCATTTATTCTTTATAGATGGAGAGATTAAGTGAATATGCAGCTCTACCTTCAGTGGTCATTTCTGCAGCATTCCTTAGTCTTGCTCCTACTTCAATCTCGTCTCCTTGTACAATAGAGCTCGAGCCGCTTGCTTATCCTTTATCTATGTTAAGCCAAACCTCATCTTCTTAATAAGCTTAGAGATTCGGCATTTAAGCCCTCTGATAAAACGTTGGCAAGCCGAGTGAGTTCTTGTAGCGTCCACGCTGTGACAAACAGATAACTTAGGCCTTACAGAGCCCTTGAAAGCATACTTATACTCTAGGTAATTACCTTTGTTAACCCTTTAAATGGCCTATATCTTGGACTTTTAAACCTTTCCCATCGCCTACTTTATCGTTAGGCTCCGCTCCTAACAAACTTAACTCTTCCATAACCCAGAACATCTACTGCTCGATCGAGACTAGGACGTTTATAGCTAATCGATCTACCCTTGAAAGATCAACGCCATTCATACCCGCCTAGAGGGCTTCGCAAACAACCCCCAGAATGCGGTACGAGGTATGCGACGTGGCACGTCTAGGCCCCCTCCTTAAGCAATCCTCGTCTAGGTATTCTCCTAAGCTAACAACTAAAACCTAGGAAATCGCCTTCCGCATTGTTGCCATTGTTTCTAGAAAGATGCTTGAGAAGCGTATAAGCAAGTTTGTGGAACCCATTCTAGAAAAGCTGAAGAGAATGGTCGTCAAACCAATTGCTTGGTTACGATTGTCAAGCCCTAGGGAATCACTGGAAGAGCACGAAGGTATTTTCATCGCAACACTTTGCAACGACGAGGATATTGAATTAAACTCAGAAGCACATTGCGAGGACTGTAGCGATGACATAGTGAAACTCCGCAAGATCAGTATCAAAGTAGACGCCATTAGGCACGAACTCGCTATCGTCCAAGCAATAATCTCCACCATGATAGATGACATCAGCATAGACGAATCTACCATGACAGATCACACCAGCACGGACGAAAGATGCAACGAGCTAAGCGACGACACCCACCGTGAATCCCAGCAGGACGCTCATTAAGGATCGATCGCAGCCAGCTCAGAGTTGCGAGAAGGTCAACTAGCAAGAGGAAGACGTCGGAACAAGCGTACTTCATTTAAACCAACTACGCGGAGGAGATAATTTGGAAGGAAGATAAGGATATCATGGGTTACACTCGGGTTTACGTAGACCTAATGGGAGGACTTCTAGCCCCTAAACCTAGCCAGCAAGATCAATACATTGTACTCCCCTCTCCTATAACTAACCTTTTAAAAAGAATATCTTGCGTGATAAAGCGACGTGATACAAGACCCTAAGCGTAACGGGACCGGATAAAGTCACTGTGAAACTGAATACGACCATTGTATACTAACTCAACATGAACTAGTAGTGCGGATACCTAGTTTAAGAGGTACTGTTTCAGTAGAAAACTTTTGTACCTTTCTTTGCTGTTGATGGCAAAGTGAGCTTCCTGTCGTCACCCTTGCTGTCGCTCCTATTGCTGCCATGGATGACACCTCCCTTTGCGTCGACGAGCCCCCCTAGGACTAGGAAGCGTCTGGGGGACCTCCTAGTGACAGCATAGGGCAGGAGGACTATTAACGACCTAGTGCCCTCGTCTACAGCGCCGGCAGCAGCAACAACGACGGTTAGGAAGAGTTGTCAGGGGGAGACAGTAGGGTTGGGAATAGCTTCACTTAGACCAGGTATCAGCACGTAGAAAAGGTACCTTAATTACTATGGGTCTTATACCTTAAATTAGGTACCCACATTACTACATGTCTATGTTGAGTTAGTATACAGTGGTCGTATCTAATATCACAGTGACTTTATCCGATCCCGAATATTCCGGAGGAATAAACGGTTGAAAATTTAATAATCGTTGTTGGTGGCCAGCCATTCCCGCTGTGGTAACCAACCAACCAATATAACTTCTCAACGTTCCATGTGTGTAATGGTTTGGGGCCGCTGGCATAGCTATTGTGTACCTCTATATCCCTTATTCTCCTTCGCCTACTTGTACTTCAAGGGCCCCATGCACACACAATGTCAGCACGTCCTCCCCAGCCCACATCCCATCTTCAACGTACCGGCCTAGCACATCTGCTTGTTGGTCTTGTGTCTGAGAAAGAGTGGTCTCCTCAATACCGCCCGGTTGCGATGCTCTACGCCTTAAGACTAAGTTCTTTAACCAAGAAATCCAGTCCAGAAGATCCATCAGAAATGTGCGGCGGCGGAAAGGTATGTGTATAAGTCTGTATTCTGTTGTGTATGCCGCTGTCGATTCTGGAGGCGATGATGGCAATGAAGATGAAGGACTAACTGATGGATTATATTTTAGTAACTTATCATTCTCTGGTGCAGTCGAACTTTGACTTTCGTCGGAGGATGTATTAATCATTGGATGGAGCTTAGTGTTTGTTCCAGTCCTCGCGGGCTCCATTGAAACACCGCTGTGCGCAAGTAGGTTTATTAGGTCGATTGAATGTGTACAGGAGGAATCTGATTTTCTATTTCTTTATTAGAAACAATATGAGGTACGATTTGATCTAATTCTCCCAATAATGACTAGTTAGTTTTCGTTGTTTCATGGCATTTCACAACGTGATTCCAGATGATTCGGGTGTTTGTGTCAAGGCCAGATGTGGACCATACCCTCCCTAATGATTTGATACCAGCCCCTTAAATGCATATATGGTCTAATAACGCATCAGTATCATCTTTTTTTTTGTGTGTGTGTGTGTGTTTGTGTGTGTTTCTTTGTTCGCTTTACTTCCAAATTTGCCACGAGATACGAAATTCGCATTCCTTTTCAATCAATTAATGGTCGATAGATCATCTCTTCACATTATGGATCCCCAACCGCCGAATACTAAACGCATTCAGGTGGGCCCAAATCAAGCTTGGGCTGGCAGTCCGGGCTTCCAGATTCAGATCGCTGATCCCTATCCCTATTTCAATCAGCGTGTGGTTCTCCACGTGGATGCTTCTCAGCTAACCGAGGCGAGTCCCACGATCGATGCAACCATGGTTGGTCGTGGAGGGTTGCAATATTTCGATGGTGATAGCGACAGTCTACACAACTTCTATACTTCCCCTCAGAGTATTACTACGCTTCGCCCAGTTCTCATGGGTACAGGCCGCAATAGACGATGTGGCCTATTCATTATTTGTCTTCTGATATTGTCCCTTACTTCCTGGCTAGTGACATATCCTGTTATTAGATGGCGGCAAAGAACTACTCTCTCATCTGCACTACCAACCGGAGGCACACATATAAGTAATTTGCAAACTGCTCTACGCCACGTATCGACTAACTCCTCTCATCTCGGTGACGCGCTACTACAACTTGTCAGCTCTCCTGGACTTCACTACCTTACGCCAACGGAGACTCCAAGGGGCCCAATGGGGCTTCTAAACATAGATTCTGGTGATATGGCAGTATCATCGCTACCCTCAGCGAAATGGAAAGGAAGTTTTCTCTGGGCCTTGGAGATGGCACGAGATGATGTATGTCGCGAGGCTCTGAGAGATTGGCTGCCGTTCTATCCGATTTTATTGGACGTTAGAAACTCTACACCTGTTGGCAAGAATGCTGAAATCCATGGGTATCACTCCGGATGTTTCGCTGGTCAATTTGCTCGCCTCTGTCTTGGTCTAAAAAACATCACGCGAGGTCTCCCGGTGACAGATGCATTTTTACCTCTTTTCGCCAAAACTTCAGGCACTCTCGACGAATCACAGAAGAGCCCAGTCTGGGCCTCCCTATGCTACCGTCCTCCTCCGCCACCTCTTGAGTGGTACCGATCCATTCTAAATTTTGAGAGCAAGCACTTTGTTCCCCGTGGCTGCTCGGGATATAAGTGGGATGTGTTTTTTTTGCATCAATGTCATGCCCAGCTACTTCGCCTTCTACGTGAAATCATTGGTCCCTTAATATCGAATTTCAACAACAACGGTTATAAAGCGACTCAATTCATAGAAACTGCTCTCGACATGCTCCACGATGAAGAGAAGGATGAACAGCTCTTGTTGGGAGGAGCAGGCTGTTCGGAGGCAAAAGTCAGGGATCAACCTATGCATCATCAGTTCCTGCAGCGTTGGATAAGACGTGAAAACCCATCGTCAATGGTGACCGGCTCTAATGCTATAATCGGAAGCGACAGTTTTATTTCTTATAGCAGGCAACTATGCACCGTCCGCCTCATGAGAAATGCATCAGAATCTTTGGATACTGCATTTGCATATACCTTTCCCCACATCCAAGACGATCTTCACAGCGACGATGACCCATTCTCGCCATTGCATAAGTCAGCGTCTGAACTCGCGAGAGCCCTCAATGCAACCGCTATCGCTGATACATATCTAGTCTCCCTACTCGACGCCTGGTTCTCAGGAGCCCGTACTAATAATATTGGGGACTCCTTGACAAGGTTTCACGACCTCTTAATGCACCGCGATGACGTACTAGAGGGCTTAACTAGAATTGTGTCAAATATTGACCGATTGAAAACAGCAGGCAAGAATACTAGGTTTGCGCTAGCAGAATTGAGTCAGATTTTAACCACCGCTCTCGATCAGCAACAGTCACTTCAGGAAAGCAACGACCATAGAGGCAAAGCTTATGCTTGTCTAGGTAACAAAAGAACATTAAGGAGAGATATGAACGAGCTCTTCAATGTTACAACGGCTCTAGGAGGCTATTTGGTGAACTTTATTAGGCTATTTTATATCATGCAAGAGGAGACTCAGTACAGGAAGGCAGCACAACGTGAAACCTAAGAGTTGTTGGGATAAGTCCACGGGCGAACTGGAGCCTTTGAATCAATTATTATTATTATTCATCTTACGCCGAGTACCTATTTACACTTGTGGTATGGCACAAGTAGGTGTGCGGTGCTGCTCCAGGGTGACTATTCGTACATTGTGTCTTCAACCCATGGCGTCCCATCTGTGCTCCGGCGGCGTCCGCCTTCGTGTACGCTGCGTTCCACTCTCTGTGCTGAAGGCAGGGGGAAAAGAACCCCGGTCTGAAAAAAAACCCTCCTTCCCTAGTTTGCTCCATCTTCCACTATGACCCCCCTATCTGCCCCCAGGGACGTCGCTGTACCTCACCATATAGCACCTGTGGCCGCAACTCAGGACGGCTAACTAAGCCGGCTATGTGTTGGGGCGTTGTCGATTCATTGGCGGTGAGGCATATCCTGAAGTATGCCTCTATTCTTGTCTGCGGTGGAGTTTTTCTGCTGCATCGCGTGGTGGTATCGCTTGTGTCTCGCTGGTAGGCTGCTGGTGGAGAGGTGGATACTCCTAACGCTGTAAGGCCCAGGCCTCTTGGGGTGGACGAGGTCCCCTCACCTATGGCTCTGTCGCGGTGGGTTCGTGCCTAGGTCCCGGCGATCCAATAGGACATGACTCTTCAGGTATATAACCCCTTAAGAATGCCTGGCCCAGGTGCGAGGTCGGGTCACCTTTGAATCAATTATATTTGCTTTGATAATTCCCCAATATGTTGCTCTGTGTTTGAACTAGGCAGAGAAAGATACTGCGGCTGATAGTTTCAAGCACGCCGTGGGAAACCCTTAATGAAGTTCCTATGCAGATTAAGAAACAGTTGCTGTCAGCTCGAAGGTAACTTGTCGGTGCTTCGCACCTAGGTATCGTAGCCAAACGATAATAAATTGACGCCCAAGTCTTCTAGTCTCTCGAGGGGGGCTCCCCTTATTGAATAACTATCTCTAAGTAACTTAGAGGGCTCCACTCTGGGTTCTAGTAGGTTTCTCCCGGCCGCCTTTGCCCCTAACATTGACAAGGTTGCAGAATTTTATATTCGGGAACATGTGTTAGGAAATGTCAGGTCAGGATTCACACTTTTAATTCTTCCTACTGGTTAAGGAACTGGCTTTCCTAAGATTACATGACGTGATTCTCCTCCATGTCCATGAGCATATCTATGAGCATAGGTTGTACATCTTCCATCGCTTCCATCTCATTCCCTAAGAATAGGGGTAGCAAGGCAGCCACTCGCGCTATGGCATGCAATTCACTGTAGTCAATATTACAATGATACCAGGGTGACATTGAGATTGCTTCTTTCAGAGCCAAATCAGCTTCTCGCCCTTCTCTCAGCAATACACGGGCTTTATCCACAATCTCTGTTTGCTCAAATTTCCCTCCTAAGTTTCCCCAGATCAAATGGCTGAGATCGATAATAGAACCAATGTTACGTTTAACTCGACTTATCGCTCGTTCCAGATAAGATGCTTCGGGTAGCCGGGAATCGTCGTTATCAACGAGCGTTTCTCCTGAAACCGTTGAGGAACTATCCACCGCCCCATCGTAAAGTTTTAATCTCGAAAATTCCTCTATCGTGGCATTTAGGTCTGGATTGGAGAAGAAGCCAATGTTGACTGCAAGGGATTCCTCATTGTAGTGGTATTTTGGGCTTGGTGGGCTTGTGTTTCCATCCCAATCACTTCGAAGCCAACCTTTGGTCCAGTCTGGCCAGATCATCCGACCGGCTTCATCATTGATCAGAACTTTAGCGTTAATGAGAGTTCTAAGACGACCCCGAAGAGCGTCAATCAACTTTGGACGAACTACAGAGGCAAAGTCCCCTGGAAAGGCACAATTCATGTTCTTTAGTAGCTCATCGAAATATAACCATCGGTAGTTTCCAAGATCGAGTTGATGCCTTGCCATGTGTTGATGCATTTTTTTGGTAGCACATGGTGGCCAGAACATGCGCATTCTTCCTAATGCTAGGGTCGAAATTTCTTTGCCTTCAATGATCTATAATTGTTACTTAGGTTGATATCATCTCATATTTAGCAATGCTACTAACCGATTGGGTATTGTTTTGGCACATGGTTAATGTCCAAAGTACGTCCGAATAGTAAAGGGAAACTATGCTCTAAAATTTAAGGCAGTATCTGGATGGTGAAGAGACGAAGACTTAAGTATTATTAAAGGACCCTTGAAATAAATTTACCGAATTTACCGAATATATAAGAGAGCTTGCGCATAAACACATTCTAGGCACTTTCCGTGCAAGAAGATTCCACTGTGCATTCGTATTTAACAGTGGGACAAAAGAATATGTGGGTTACAGCGCGGCGTGACTGACAATGTAAGAAGGTTTAATTTGATCATACTATAAGAAAAAAATCAGAGAACAAAAAGGCTAAAGAATACTTGTAGTAGTTTCCTCATTCATATGATCCTTAGGGGGTTGACATGGAAAATGCGAGGAAAAGGATAGATCAGTATGAAAAGCAGAAAAAGAAAATGGCACTAAGAGAATCGAGAAGGAGTCGAGGAAGGAACGGAAGTGAGGGGACTACGGACTGGACTCATACTGGCGCTCGGGACGACCGCCTTAGGAAGGGGGTAACCGTTGTAAGGATATGAGACAAGGTAGGGTAGGACCCACGGGTCCTACATCTATTACCTCTCGTTTGTATAAACGAGGGATCCTCTTAGATTCTTCAAGCTTTAGTCTTATCATTCCTTGTTACCTGGTCTCACCTCCCTTACAATAAGATGAAGCATATTGTAGGCTCTTACGGGTGCTCATGTCTTCTAGAAAAACTTTATACATGCAAATACGGTAGCTATACTACCTGTCAGCCAAAATAATAAAGACATAACTCTTACCTTTGTAACAGAACGCCAATGTCAAATTTCCAAATACGTTATGCGTAGGTTTTCCATGTATATAAATTTGTTGAACTACTTATATATTATCCCTCTTTAGCTAACTTCTTCATCTTGGTACATTTTCGCCGGCCTTCGTGAATGTCCCAAACGAGGAAGGATGGCGAACAAAAACACAATTCAACTACAACCACATGTATTCCATGAGGATGGCACTGGAACGCAAAGAGGCGAGTCCCCCGTGGGAGAACTAGAATATCTTCTAGAACGACGTCGTCTACACGGAAGCGGCAATCGTAACCGAGGTAATTACAACCCTTTCATTTGTCAATATCTATTGTTGCTATATCTAACTGTTGGTTTCTACTAGCTCGACAGCCCCAAACGACGCGAATACCAACACCTGTTCCTAGACCGACGGCAGTGCCGAATGCCATTTCCACCCCTAATAATACTACTCCAATCGTAGCGACTTCGGGACCTCACTCTTCACCAACTGTATCCGCGCCACAATCACAGCAGCAGAATAGTCACCAAATCTTAGCACCAATAGCCCCTGAGCTACCTAACGACCCCAGATTTCTTAACGACTCCGAAGTTCTAAACTGGATCAAATACCACCTGGACGGAGTTACGGCATGCGCAGTGAAACTTGCTGAGTTGAGATTAACACAATGTGGAGATCCCGAGCTAGAACATCAGGCACGATGGCACCGTGTTTCTCTCTCTTACTGGCTTCAAGAAAGCATTGACCGACTAGTAAAACTATAGAAGATGAGTCACGGTAGAGGAAGGCTACCTACTACTGAGTTTGTGCTCTTGCTGAATGGAGCGGGAAAAGGGCGTATCTAGCCTTGGGGACTCCCAGCTCTTAAATACAATGCAGGGTCACAACTTCATAAATACCTCAGAGTGTTTCATTTACCTTAGGTATGATATTGATTAGGAATTGTACCGTGCTTTATAGTTACACTGTAGTCATGTTGCAAGGCTCTACACTGCAGCCTTACATCGCTCATTAATTTCAAATAAGTCGTTACGGGAAAAGTTTAACTTATATATGATGGACCTTAAGGAGCGTTGTGTATTAAAGGACCAAGGGATAAAGCTACTAATAGCTGAGGTGGGTCGTATATATATATATATACAAGTGGATACAGAATAGTGATAATCCGTATACTCAGATAATATACATATTCTTACTAAGATGTCTTCTCTTATTTCAGCAGCACTCATCTTACAGAATGCGTTGCGGTCGGACCTATGTTTAATACTGGGCTAGGTCTGCTCATAAGACTTCGTAAGCCATTGTCATCAATTTGACCAGGTATAAAACACCTCGGCGTTGCGACGGTAGGGCCATGAGGATGTTGGAAACAAAACACTTCATCTGTTGGATAGACAAGGTCTATTGATTTACTCAATATAAAAGTAAAGCTGTACAGCTGTAGGTAATGATGGTGTTGTCGTATTAGTTGTTGTAAGTGTGTAGAAGGTGTGTGGGACAAGGCTCTTAAGAAGCCTTGTGTGGTCCCACTAACCCATTGGCCAATCAGGGCTTGCAGCCCTGTAGCCAGGTGAATTAATACATCCCGGCATCATCAGCTTGCTCATAAACTCCCTACACTTCTCCTCGGGCTTCATCTTCCGATTGCTTACTATATAACCCCTTTGCGGTGGATGGTTTCCGTCACTTACTTCTTCCAGCTATACTACCTGAGAGGCGGCGCCGGCCACAGGTTTGCCCTTTTCGTACTTATGATACAGTGAATTTGGTGGAGTGTTGGGGACAGGGGAAGAAACAATGGGTAGGAGCCTAGGCGGATCTTTCTAAGCCACTGTGAGATAGGTATAATAAGAAAAGCGTTCCTCGATAAGCTTTGGAAGCCTTGGCCATTAATTCATTATTGTTTGGCTACGAATACCTAAGTGCGAAGCACCGACGGCTTACTTTCGATCCAACAGCGGTCGTGCGTACTATTGAAATGAGTGGTTAAGTGACTGCTTTTGAATATAGTAAATGCAAGGCATCTTAGCAGGACCATAAAAAGTTAGAATTCACTCATAGCTCATAGAAATAATAGCACAAGTTAACACCTCATTTTAACACCTTACATATTTTATATTTCAGTAAAATATTTAGGAATGCCTTACGCTATTATGGGGCTTTTTTTCGTAATACTAAGTAGTTAAGGCTAATACCTTTAACGATTATAAGGCCTTAATATAAATGCCTTAAACGAATGATTGGAAATTGGTTATATAATGGAGTTCGACTTCAAAGTTACTTAAGTTTTCAAACCCTTTCGGCTTTTTCATACGTACTACATACTTATTTACTAGCCATGGCAACTAGTCCTTTACATATCAGTGGGTATGTTTCCACACAAGACCGAGTATCTCGATTTCTACGAGCAATACAAGTTATAAAAGTCAAAAGTTTAATTCCTCAACAGCCGTGGACTACTACCTTTACTCAAGAGGATGAAGATATAGCGCGTCGGTGGCTAGCTATACTTACCATACGACCAGAACTCGACCAAAATACTGCCGATATTATCAAATCGGGTAGTATTAATGAGATCGAACTCCCTAAAAATTGGAAGACCAAAGAAAGAAGTCGACATGCATTTTTAAGATCCTGGCATAAGTGGGCTATAAATGAGCTACCAAGACTTGAAAAGTCATGTGGCATTAGCACTACTAGCGTCGACTATGGCAAAGGTATTACGCGTAGTTGCGACATTAATGGAAAAGAGCGAAACAACGGAAATTACCTACTCGGCTACGGAAAGGTTAAAGATAAGGATAAAGTAAGCATTATATATTTTGAGAATAACCTTTTTCAGCAAATCATTTCGTCACTTAACTTCAAATAAGTAAAGTACTTAGTGGTTGCCTTTAATAAATGTAGCTGTTACTAATCTTAGGTTTTTATAGGAAATAAGCACTAATGCCTACGATCCTCCTACGTCTGGTTCCCTTTCCCAAAGTCCCAGCTTTAATGCTGATGCCGGCTTAGAGACAGTTCGCACCAACCCACCACAGCGACCAGCGCCTTTAATATCCGTGGAGCAGGAAAAAGAAACAGCCCACAACCAGCGAAAACGGATTTTAACAGCCTTCATTCACAGAGAAGAAAGATCAGTCTCAAAAAAGCCATAAATGCAAGAGCCAATGCTGTTGTCAGGGGATAATAGGGACAAGGGCAAAATTAGGTATAGGGCCAGAACCAATAAGACCATATTGGGAATAGCGCTCTATAAGACAGTATATAAGGGGGCGTAGCCCCCTCGCATACGAGTAGAAGGGCAAGCGTTAATAGATCATCTCTACACTCTACCTAACTAGTCCGATACTGCTTCGCAGTAGCCTCCTTAACATTCACTCTTCGTATGACCTCCATCAAGGGACCTTTCTGACAGTTTAACGCTTTGTACCCACCATCGTAGACCGTTTGCCCAGGGGCGGACTCTCAACGCCCACGAACCATGGTCGCAGGCCCCAGGCTACGAGGAAGAACGCCCCTCAGACCCGAACGACAAGATGAAGAATCACACAGCACCATCACGAACCATTTGGAGGGTAGCAGCAGTACTACCCCCAGAGATGGAACTTCGACGAATTTCACAGCAGACACAACCATGTCGCTAGCCACCGGCGACCTCCATGCGATGTAGGAGGAAGACCTCGATCGCGAGCTTCAGCGGATGGAGGCAGAATACCAGAGAAAACGTAAAATCGAGCGGCTCATCGCCTTGAGAGCCGGAGGACCTACGAACCTAGAGAGCGGCGACCCGGCGGCTGCGTCGAAACGGGATCACAGCAGGGGCCCGCAGAGATATAAGGTGTCACTACCAAACCTCCAATACAAAGGGGACAAGGACGACAATGGCGCCGAACTGATGACCTTCCTGGGAGCTCTCAAGGCCCGTTTTCCCTCAACAACTGCACGGAGGACACGGACAGGACTCTGTATGCGTCCGCATGCCTAACAGGAACTGCGAACAAACACTGGCAGCGTTACGTGGCCGCAACGACCAGAGACCTGGAACAAATCCCCTGGTTCGAAATGGAACAGTGGCTCCGCAATTTGGTCGGAAATGAGGATGCGCGAGCACTCGACGCCCTAACTGCGATGAAGGAGCTCCGCCAAGGATCTAACGAATCTTTCAGCACGCTCTTGGAAAAGTTCGAAATAATAGAGGCCGGAGACCCCGAAGAGTACTCGGAAAGGACCAAGATGCTCCACCTACTACTCCGACTAACTCCTGAACTGAAGAGCGAATGCCTCAGAGGGTCCTTGCCAAGGACCCGTAACGAGCTCGAAAGCAGGGCGAGATTGTTCGAGATAATATTAAAGGGGCAGCGCAAGGACATACCAACCCCTATATAAGATGGGGCCAAAGGAAACCCCTTCGCACCGGCTCCGCCACGCCCCTATAGCAATGACGGCGGCCGGGTCAAAAAGGAACCTGGCGAAGATGCTGAACCGCCAAGGAATGCTAGCGGGCGCATCAACTGCGGCGAAACATAGCATCGCAAGTTTAATTGCCCCAAGGTCCAATGCTATAAGTACAAGGGATATGGCCACTACGCCAATAGATGCCCGCAGCAGTCCAATAGTGACCCCGTAGGAGACGCGAACAGCACCTCTCTTGGCACCAGGACCGCTGGAGACCCCCAATAGGACGAGGTCCCTGTCGCGGCCGGTTCGAGACAACAGCTAGGCTACGACTAGGAGGGGAATGGGTCCGGCTCCGAGCCCTCATAGATACAGGATCGGACTACGACCTGGTCCACGTAAAACACGTCCCAACTGTAGCCCAGCAATACTTCACGCCGGGGAGGCCGATTAAGGGACTCTATGGCCCTAGTTCCACGCTGGCGCAGCTACGCACCATCGTGGAGGCAATGGATGATATGAGGAGGCTGAAGCGCACCAAAACAACAGTTAACATCATAGATTAAGACCTCGGATACGATATGGTCTTGGGAATGCTGTGGGCCAGCATCGTGGGCGTAGTACTGCAGGCAAGGAATCACCTCTGGCGGTACCAACTCCAAGAGGAAGACATATATGTCTAATCCGGAGCCGCAAGGAAGTAAAGCACTTGGGATACTTCATGACGAGAAACATTCCTTTATGCACGACCTTGAATCATTCTTCTGGGTATTGTTCTGGATATGCATTCATTACGAACGCCTAGGCCGAGCGAGAGTTGTTCCCTTATTCAATAAGTGGAATTCAGCAGATATAGAAGAATTAAGAGTAATTAAAAAGGGACACATAAGTAACGAGGAGGATTTCCTCAAAACAGCGCAAGAGAAGTTTACCGCGTATTATCAGCCGATAATACATCATGTTAATAAGTTACGAAAAGAGGTATTTCCCAACGACAAAAGGTGGAAGAGAGAAGACGTCACATTATATTCTCGCATGACGAATATTCTTCGCGAAGCTTGGCAAGAGGTTGATGGTATCACGAATGGAGGATTGGATGGGTAAATTCTTCTACGCAACCGCTAAATAGTATATCTTTTAGCCTTCAAAATTGATGATAATAACCTACATTTATTAATCAAAATTCCTGTTAGCAATATCTAATAATACCTGGCCGAAATTGGATGCCAAATTGACTTGAGTTCCTAACCTATTAAAGCAGCCAAGCTTCTGCATTACGGCGATACCGTAGCGTTACTATGGCGTCTTTAACACGTAGTGGATAACTTTTGAACGAAGCAAAAGTGATTATGCGGAAGGGCAAGTAATGATGAGATACAAAACGAGGCAATGGATATCCTGTGAGATAGCCGCCATCCGCAACGAAGAGGAACTTGCTGATATAAACAGCCACCACGTCCTCACTCTCGCCGGAGACGGCAAGATCTTCTCCGCTCCTATAAAAAACGACTATAAAAACGATATACAGGTTCGATCTTAGTTCTTTAAACTAGTTGGCTGACGGCTAACCTCTTGCTTAGAAAGCTCTTGATATCGGAACTGGGGCAGGTTTGAGAAGCCTATATGCTAGCTCTTCCCTCCTTAGTACTAACAGCAAAGCATAGGAATTTGGGCCATGTATAAGACTTATTCCTTGCCTATCTAGCTGGCGACTTATGTATTTGTAGTGATTTTGCCAACGAATTCCCCACCACCGAGGTTATCGGCACAGGCGTCTCACCTATCCAGCCTTCGTGGGTGCCGCCAAATTTAAGATTGTAAGCAAGAAATGCTCGGCTCGATAGCGGTTACCTAAACTGACAACGCTGTTTCTCCCCAGCGAAATTGAAGATTGCACCAGTGCGTGGACCTTTCCGCCCAACTCTGTCGACTTCGTGCATATGCGATGGCTCCTCGGAAGCATCGTCGACTGGACGGAGCTATTCAAGCAGGCCTATCGGGTTCCAGAACAACAATTAAGACAACACACTTGGGAATACCCTCACTTATCGTACAGCCGTACGGCTTCTGCACTAGTGCACCTTGTCCATCCAACAATTACCTTTCCCCTTAATATTTAATCCTCTCTTGCATCTTTGGTTATCACATAGCAAAGCGTGTGTTGTGAAAGCCGCAGTATAGCCGCGTCATGCTAATGCATGGCTGAGGCAAATCAATCACGTCCGTAGTTGGGTTCTGGAGCTTAGCCCTCGAGGGAGGGTTATTCCGAGTTTATATGCCTCCTCACACGTCCGCTCACACGTCCGTTTTATTTTTCCCGCCGCCACCTTTCGAACTCCTGACGATCGTCAGTGGGCATATTGCTACGTGTCGCGACATCCTTACCTTTACGGAGTCGAAAAATCTCGTGGTTGCTACCTCGCCGCCGAGTTCTTCCACCCTACCCCCTTTGACCCTGGTTTTGACAAGCTCCGCCACGACCTGGACATATTTAGGCGCGCTCCACTCCATATCTTCGTTCGTAACATGCGGGTTTCTCATCTGGGCCATGACCACCTGCAGCCATCGTTCGATCCCAGACCACTGAAGGATATGGCCACCCAGCGCGAGTGTCTGCTCCCCGCGAGACCGGAAAACGAAGTGTATGGTACCCGAATTGAAGAATACCGTTTGACCCGGCCTGAGAACGACATATCTCCACCGACCATCTACATAGCGGTCCGGGGCAGCCATCCACTCATCCACTTCTTCCCGTGTCGGACACGACATCCAGCCAAAACCAAAATGTCCTTCTTGAACCGTGATCCACGTAGCGAGACCGTGGCTGTCGATATGCGGCCGTGTATTGTGCCCTCCTTCTGATAGGAGCACCCAATCTAGAACGTCCCTCCACTCGTTCCATTGTTGTCTCGACGCAACCGCCCGTTCGGCACTACCTCCCATCAAGACTGCATCTCGGATTCGAGGAAGAAGCTGACAATTCTCTCCCGTCAAAAAACCTGGTAAGACAAAGGCAGGCAATGGACTTCGTAGATCAAGAATATTCCAGGGATCATCCGTCTCCTCTTTCTCAAGAAACCGTCTTTGGACGTGATCAAGTCTCCGGCTCTCAAATGACTTGGTTGTCGAGCTGCGGGACGGTATCTGCACGGAAACGGTCCTATGTAGGCCTTCCATACGTCGGAAGAGCTCTGTAATCGGACGGTCTCTGGCGCTCCATTGGAAATACTGTTGGCCTTGAGTAAAGATGGGTATATTAAGAGTTTCAGACTCGACTCGGCTCGCCGCCTCTTCTCCGGTCAAAAATAATGCTTCAATCGTCCTGTGATCCTCACCTGTACGAGGTTGCTCGATCCTCTCCAGCAATGCGGTGACCAATCTATCAGCTTCCTCGCCATGGGAGCTCAGTATTGCCTTACTCCGGCTGGACTTTTCTCGTATCTCAGAAAGCACTTGCCTTCGAAACGCATCATCGCCTATCCTGTCGTGTGTCGGACGCTCCCCAGCTCCGCTCGCTCTAACCGCGTGTATATGTAAGAATGGACGTGGCCCATCGAGTCGTTGCCTCTTAAAAATCGGTACTTGATGACTGATGTCGGGCAGCGACGCGGTACGCCGTCGGGTGGGAATGGGGTTTAGGAAATCCACGGAACCGACCAATGAATTTGCGTTGTCCTCAGTTCCGGTGGGGTCGCCGGTACCCTGAGTAAATGCAATTGCCGACGTTATCCCGGCGAACTTCTGGAGGTGCGCATGGCAGAGTAGCCTGTGATAGGAGGCATACTGCTCTGTTAACTGGACGCGCAATTCAGACGGATTATCCAGGATGGACAGAAACGTCGGTGGCACCTCGGGTGGGCAGCAACGCCGTGGCAGCGTTTTCGCTACGTTGACTGGCCCGGATGTAGCTCCTCCAGGTTTCGGGGCTCCACCGCCAAAGGCTTCTCGGTACGATCGTTTCTGTATGCGAGGGCGCAGCGTCCTTTCTGCATGGCTATCGTAGACACCATTGATAAGTGATTCATCTGGCGCTGGTGCAGTCATATCTTGGGCCGCAAAAGCAGAACGGTCAGTACTCATTCCCGTTTCGGCGTCGCCAGTCGACTCGGCTGTAAGGACACCGTCAACAATTTCGTTTACGGCGTCCGTAAAGGAACTCGGGGGACTGGATGGCTCCGAGGTTGCGGACGTCGATGGGTCTGCAACGTCGGCACTGTCGGCTTCGGGTGGCGCGAGAGCATATTCTCTTCGTACTATAAGCCGGAATTTGTCGAAACCAAAACCGTCCGGCAGGTCCTTAGCAGTTAGCTTCTCGAACGGAAGGCTAACTTGACCCGGCTTCTTGTCCTCAACGAATGGATTTTTGTGCGACCAAGCCTTCAGATTCACCAAATCACCGCTGTCGATCGGGTTGATCGAATGCCTCACCGGGCGCCGCTTGGGAAGTCTGATTCGCTGGAGTATTAACCTGTTTAGCTTGGTTACGGCTTCATCCCAGACGGGAATCGCGCGCGCTATGGTGCGCAGCTTGTCGCAGTAATACGGTCCCCTGCAGGACCACTGGTAATGCTGAATCACATCTGGGCCCCAGATACAGGCCACTGCTTTCAGGCCAAGGAGGCACCTATCCTTCGTCTTTAATCCGTCTTCAGCAACGCCAATGAAATGCTCCCACTGCTCAACATCCTCTAGTATTGCCGATCGGCTCGATAGCCTGTTTTTCTTTAAGTCTTTATACTTGGCGCACTCGACGAACATGACACGCTCGTAGGTAGCGACCAGAATCTGGAGTTCGGTATGCTGTTCAAGCAATCCATTCCGCGTCTGTACGCATAAATTGTATTTTTCCGTGTCGGTCTCGCAGCGCCGGATCTCTTCACGAAACTGGTCGATTTGCTGGGCTTGGTCGTAGTTTAACACAAGGCGGTCATCAGGCTGCTCATTGGTGGGGTCCTCCAGGTTCGCAACGCTTAGATGTACCGTATCTTGTCCTGCCATAGTTGAGAGGACGCCGTCGGGGTGACAAGTCATTGACGGAAGAAAGATGGAATTTATTACGTCAAAGGGCTCAACCTAAAATGGCACTAGTGTGGTCATTGACAGGAGTTGAAGTCCGACAAAATAGGATAGAGAATAATGTTGATTGGTCTAAGTTCTAGCTATGTTGGTGGGCGAGACCCATTTCTGATTAAGTGGCGAGTTGGCCACAAGGCCACGTGACCGCCCCACAGAGTCCACTGAGTGATGGAAAAATCATGAGTCTGAGATCACAATCTTATTGGCTTAATAAGCGGGGTCTTGCTTAAGCCGTCGAACATACATTAGTACATGTACACTGAACGTGTCACAGTCTACACCCATAAAAGGTGGATCATCCATCTGACAGATACCTACAGGAAGACAGAGATCAATTCATCATCTCAATTAATCCTATTCAGGATCTATCATCATCAAATACACTGATCAGGTGACTGCAGTAATTGTGTGACAGAACGCTTTTTTACCAATTACAGCAGCGTCATGCAAGCGCTGGTCTAGATGATCGAGATCCTTGGTGATTTCTTTACATGGCATGGTGTTTATGAAACATGGCAAAGCTCCCTGTGCCTGCCAGATCTCCTTAAAGAGTATCCAACTCAGGGACCTTGATCTTCCTCCTGTTTTGTATGTATAGCGAGGACACACTGAGAAGGGATTCAAGATGTTTTACGGCAAGGCGATCGGAACCCACAAATTTCCAGCGGCAGTACGCGTTGCAACTAGGTTGCTGCCTAAGCCCTGAGAGAGGCCGCAGAGCAACGTGAGCTGTATAAAGTGGGGCGGTGGGCCGCGAAATTGGCCTTGACCACATGCAGGCTGCCAGGCAAATTGAGTTGGAGCACCACAAGTCGTTAGGCAGTGCCAGAGCCGAGAATCTGGACCCTTGCTCGACGCCATACATCCTGTCTCCTCTGTATCGACGTCAGGCTTCGTGACAGTCTCAGCCGACAACCTAAGACATATTCCCTAACTGCCATACACACATGGTGCGCAAAATGATTGAATACGTGAACCAATTGGCAAATCCATAATTTTTACCAGGTATTCAGCCCTATATAAAGTTTCCCCATTAACACTCTAGTATTTTCACTCGAGCTAGGCGAAGCTCGGCGACGAAGCGGCAAGGGGAGATGCTTCCCGCCCCTGTATAAAGGCCAGGAATTGGACCACCAGTAACTCACAAGCAGTTGCACGGAGAAGGCGGAGACAATCATGCTCCAGATTTAGATGGGCTGGAATGTACATGTTAATCAACCTATCGTTGCATCTGTGAGGCTGTTTATGTTTTAAAACTCGAGCAGCAGACGCGACAAAAGGCGTAGGGGGGAGGTGCACGAGATTAGATGAACTCCATACAAGTCCATCTTCATCTGGATACGGGGTTCTCGCCGGTCTGTATGGGAGTGATAGATGCCTAATCATCAACAGGGCTTCGTGGCAGTCCTAATCTGTATCGAACATTAAGTGCGAATCGGTTGGACAAGAGACTAGTAGCGTGAGGAGCTTGACAAGGCCACACGTTTTCCCCGATTAAGTCTCAATTGTTCATCATGTCCATAACTAGGCAATGAGTCAGCCCTAGGATTGCAAACGGGGTGTCTCGGAGTGACTTGCGGAGAACGATGTTGTCCTGGCATTGATTTAGCCTTACAGCCCCTCCTGATCGGCCCTCTTTACATTTATGGGCATGAGGCTCTTCCTATTTGGGAAAGACGATGCTTGCAGGGCCTTATGGCAGCCTTAATCACGAGCTGAAAACAAACCTAGGATTCGTTGGATGAGAGCTTAGGACGAGCCTGCAAACATGGAACTTCTCGACCTCAGCATGTCTAGTAAAGCAAAATGTTCCACAGCAGCCTGTTATAGCATCCACCTTAATTCGGTGGACAAGGTGGCGAGACGTCCTCCCTTTGACAGAAAGCCTTATTGCTCTTGGCTCCGAGGACTCGATCATATTCTAGGTACAAGGCCGGAGAAAGGTCAACCACGTTCATTGTATTTCCTTTGGACCCATACAAACGGGGCACTAGACCGGGTTGACGTTGTCAGCTTGCTACGCGTAACAATGGTAGACGCTCTTCATCAAGGCGTTCTCGTCTGGCTGTATATAGCATTCCATCAAAGCGATGGAAACTCGTCTAAACGCATCTAAGTTCAACGCGGTACTTCAGGCCCATTCAAAAGTATAAGAAGCGATAGATCTCCCTCACACACAACCTCACCAACTACCTCCTTTACCAGCAACTTCCCTCACAACCTCTCTTACAAAAACCTGCTTCAAAGACAATACCTGTCATCGTCAAGGCTCGCGGCAAACATGGCAAACGACAGCCCGAATCATGATAAAAATGATAACAGCCCTCCTCTTAAGGAAGAAAATACTCCTCCGCCTCCTCCGTTCAGAGATGATACTCCTTTGCAAGAGCATCAACCTAAAGAGATGGAAGAATTGTGATTTCAAGATGATGATAAGAAATAAAGGTAGTTATTGTCATATCTATTTCGTCATGACGAGCTTTACTCATAGTTATATAAGCATAGTCTTTGATGTTCTTTGAACATGGTCGTGCTTTTTCCGTAGTCACCACAGACGAGTTGGATTGAAGGATTGAAGGCAAAAAAGGTCAGATCAAATAGACGGCTAAATATATGAGAATTAGCAAATGAGAAACGAGAGTACTGTCCAGTTAATTTAGTAATACAGCCGTGACTCTGTAGAACTTGCCAACGCTAAAATAAATAAAACTCCTAATGAAGTCTAAGCCAATACGTCGTTTAACTTGGTTTCGATTGCTTATGGATAGACTTGTTCTGTGTGATATGCCATTGCAGATGTCTAATATGGCTTCTGGTCTCGGCCTTAAACATACCCATACCTCATCTGGGAGCCGTAAAGCCGCTACAGTGCAATCCAGAGTCGGCATTGGCACGAGCCATGCAGTGTGCGGCGTGCGGCATTCCCGCGTTGCATTCCGGACGCAAAGCGGCGCCGCTTGCAGGGCCCATCTTTCACGCCAAGGCGGACTTGAAAAGGCATGTGGACAATCTAAGAGAGCGGACGATACTCTGCTGAGAATGCCGCAAACTTTGTTAGGCAACAAAATCATTTGGCCGCATAGTAGGCAAACTTCAAGACAAATGACTTATCACGGCGCTTCATATATATTGTTGGTTTCTCACGCTACATAGGCACACAACGCCTTCATAGACATAAGTGTTGAAATAGACGCAGGTTATGAGTGTCATATTCGTTGTATATTAGAAGATTCAGTTAAGAGAGAGCAACTGGAGGTTGTAGATAATACATATATGCCACAGGTGTGAGGCGACACACCCAGCCACCTGAATTCCAGCCACCCTGTATTCCAACAATAAGAACGATCGCTTTTGACAGAGAACGGAAGGCTCAATTTATCCTTCACAAGACGAAAAGGTGTCCACAGCATGCACAGTTTCGATGGCACGCCAGAATTTCAAAGAAAGGCTCAGGAAGTCCGCTACCGCGCTGAAGACTTGAAGAGCCTTCCGAGAAGATGGCATAGATATCCGTTTCACCGATTACCAAATGAGGTCAAAGATCTCATTCAACAATACAACGCAGAAGCCATAGTACGTCCACGATATATACAGCTCAAACCCAGCCGGCTAACGAAAAAGGGGACCACGATCAGACAGCATGCAAGCGGCAGAGGCATGGCGGTTGGCGCAATCACTTTAGGTCCAAACCTGACCTAGATCAAGGACAGCTACCATCCGTCTCCCAAAAACTCGCTTCAGGCACTCATAGCCGTGCCACCACTAGAAGAAAAGGAGAATAAGGGCAACGATACCCCTGATGAACCTCAATCAACATCCCAGATACAACAGGAAAAAGCCTAAGGTTTTAGTGAAGAAATTCACCGGCGATAGACGCCCGGAGACAGAAGTCGAAATCGAGTGATGTATCGGCAAGATTTACGTGTTGGATGAGTATAAATCGATTCATGTAACCGGCGGTATTGGCTTTGTCAGTATTCAGTATGCCATGTACTCAAGAGTCAAAAACAACAGGCAAATTCCCAGGGGAGAAGAAGGGGGTTCTTAAGGCAGAATCGGCTGTGGTGGGAAATGTTCCTGATCCTGCAGATTGCCCCATGAAAATTCCATATCTGCGAATCCGAGTAAAGGCAGGTTATCCCTGTGATTTTGCATAGCTGAATGAATGTCAAACGCTGATAGTTCGGTCGCAGCATCCGGTAAAGCAGGGACTAACGCGCCGTTTTTTACTGCAGCGGAGACAACCTCAGGGTCGACACAGTCCTCGGGCAACTTAGGAGTAAAGGATCTGTCGAGTGCAGCCTGGTTCCCCGGCCCGCTTAGAAGCCCGCTCTCATGCGTACAACTGTTTGTGTGGAGATCATATTCCACTGAGCCAGTGCCCTCACTAGGACCGCCGTAGGAGGGATAGCATAAACCTTTAGGGAGAGCGGGAGTTTGTTCTTGATCGGGTCTAGACTGCAACCAAACCCCATTTGACACAATCCTGTTCCCTTGGATAATCGTAGTGTGCGTGGCCCGATGATCATCGTTATTTTCTTTCAACCTCCTCGCAGGCCGGAGGTCGTCTGGTGGTGCCTTCCGTTTCTGAACGCCCTGTGCTCTGGTTGCCAAATCATTGCTCTGCAAAGGTGATGGGTCCTGGAGCGGTTGGTCTGGGCCAATGTCCTGCTCGAAGCTTGCGATGGCAGACAATACTAGATGATGGGAAGTGTCTAGTATTTTAGATGCTTCCCGCAAACTCGGCTGGGTATCGACTTCACCCTCATTCTGGCTGGGAACCTCGGCTGGTATTCTTGGGATTTTAGCATTAGAACTTGCCCGGCGTCTCACCCTGTCACAGTGGCAAAGTAAAGTAGGCGGAAATCAATAGTATTTTAGCACAGTTGCATGCCATCCCAGCCATTAAACAAGAAAGTCTACGACTGTGGTCACAGCATTGATAGCTGCCAGGTCTGCCTAATAGAAGAAGTTAAGAGTAATGATTCTCAATAGGCGCTGGTGGCCAATTTTCATATCAACACCAACATTACGACAGTCCATCAATGTAATTTCAAATTTGACCAGGAAGTATGAAATATTAGACTATACCTACTTAGCAAGCGACGCTCAAACCGCTATGGGAGATGAGGAACGCATTGGCGCGCGATTTTGGGTGTAAGCTGATATTAAGATAGCGGTTGCAGAACGGTCGTGTCGGGGCGCAATCCGAGCACTGCCGTGGAGCTGTGGAATCAACACCGGGGATGGATAGACACCATACCATTTGCACCGGTACAAATATAACGAGAACATATTATCAATAAGACTTCGGAAAGAAAAGAATTTATTCAGAGAATATGTAGTCCCATTGAATCGGAGATCTCGTGTCTCGATCTTAGGCCTTTGGCAGTTTAATACTAGGAGCTGCAGGAGCTGCATAAGCTGTGCAGGCTGTGGTAGGAGCTGTACGGTGGTCCATACGTACAACTTTGCCAAAATCGAAAATTTAGGTACGCTAATCCCTATTTAAGTAAGGCCCCCTCAGCCATATACTTAGATCAGTACTTACAACCCTCGTACGGTTAATTTAATAATGCATAACCTTATTTTATATGCCTTTATTAGTGATTTTGTACTTATTATGCATAATTTTGAAGCTTGTAACACATTGGATATAACCTCTTTTATTTCTATTCCTTTCGTACGAATGAATCTTTATCTTATTACAAATAGGAAATGGTAATTATCAAGCCATTATGTTTCTTCAAACAGGCTAAGCTAAGCTAACAGCCGCTTGACGTAGATGAAACAAGCCACCTGGGTAAACCGTACGAGGCTTTTGCTTTTAACTTTTTTGACATCGATTAGAAGATGTTATTGGATATAAAAGACTTAGACTACTAGCGGTTGACTGCTTCCAAGCGGCAGCATGTTACACGATCCCCTCGTACGGGTCTTTTACACCGGTAACTTAATACTTCTTGGCTAATGAACCGTGCCTTCGTACGAAACGTCTTTAAAATAGCTATCTCCTCGCAACATATCATGTCTCTAACTTCTTCACCTTTCTCTTTCGTCCGACTAAGATGAGTGACGTCTGTCCAGCCCCGGAGGCTTATGGCGCTTCTCATGCCCGTATGGCAGAAGGAAGAGTAAAATACTGCCAGTTCTGCGGTACTTCTCTATCTTCTCGTACGAAGAAGGAAAAACGCGTTGAGACATTTGTTATCAATGATGACGACGATACATTCACTATCACTAGCACTTCTTCCTGGAAACCTAACGAGAGGTCCAAGAAGCGTGACGCCTCGTACGACCATCTCTCTGCAGCAGATAAAGTAGCCCGTGTTCCAAGACGCCCGCCTCCTGCACCCCTTATTAAGAGAGAAAACACCCCGTACGGGGTGCCAGCAGCTGCTTCCACAGTCATCCCTGCTTCGTCCGAACAGGAAAGACGGTCAGCTAGAGATTTCTTCCTCCAGGCGGCTGAATTTTCTAATATCGTACGAGATAGATCATCTAAGAAGAATCCGCCACACCAATCGAGTACAATGTTCTACCACTTCAATATTATCGTCTCTATTACCAAATGGGTATCGGACGAGAACGAGGCAGTTCCTATTCCTGTATTCGTACCAAATTCCTTCCAAGTCATATTCAATTATGATACCGCCATCCGCGGAGGACGAGTAGTGGATATTAATGATTGGTGGGAAAGATTTGCCAGCGTTCCATTCGTACGAAAGCGACAGCTTGATGAGGCATATCCTACAGTGGCCTTCTATAAGAGCCTCACTAACAAGAGCTTCACTGACTTGGATATCGAGGCCCAAAGGGCTTCAGACATTCGTACGATATGGAATAGCCTCCCGCCAGCTAAGAGTGTTGGTGGTAAAGAACACCGCCGGGTATACGTCACATACCAAAACATTAGGACTATCCCTAAGCGGGATGACACTGAGAGTGACTCAGAGCCTCGTACGAAGGATGAGGACGAGGATGAGGACGAGGATGAGGATGAGAAGGATGAGGATGAGAAGGATGAGGATGTGAAGAAGCTCGTACGAGTCAAAGTAGAAAAGGAAAGGAAACGCAAGGCTAGTTCTTCATTATCAGGTAGCCCTCCTAATCCTGATCACCGTCGTGTCTACATCAAGCCTGAGTTCAGCGACAGCGATGAACCTCTTCCAGCAGTATTAGAGATTAGGCGTCGCAACGCAAAGCTTGGGAAAGGCTCTCGTACGACCCAGCAGGATGTTTCCTCTCAATCCATCAAAGTAGCGCCGGCTACAGTTGAGCCACCTGCTTCCCAAGACGAAGAACGCAGCCAATCTACCCCTGACTGGGAGCTGCCCTTTCGTACGAGCCCTCAAAACTCACCAAGGGTTAGAAAAGATACTAGCCCAGTCCTTAGCGATAACGCCCCTTCTAAAGCAGATAAGAAAGGGAAACGTGCGGCAGCACCCGTACGAATCTCTTCTCGTTCTACTAAAGCGATTCCTGCGGCTCGATTTGGTGAATAGCAATAAGGGGTATGACTTCTTCTGGCGTTTGGGTTTCCTTTAAGATAATTAGCTGTCTCGTACGATAGGTTTTCATCCGAACCTTACTTTAGGTGTGATATAAGGGCACCGACAAGGAAGGCACGGTTTTCCCTATCCACAGAAATACACACTGTTATTTATATTGATTTGCTTCGTACGATATGTGTCTTCCGTTACTTGAGCTGCTATTCACTCCTCATCTCCTCGTCCGAAGTCTCTTCTGCTTTGATATTTGCCCAATCTCCCAGATCTAAGATATCATCATCTTCAGCTTCGACCTTTAACTCTCCAAGTGTCTCTGAAACATCAACGTTTGGAGCAGCATTGGAGAAGTTAAACGTCTCGTCCGAAAGGTTCCTTTGGGCTCGTACGGCAGTATTTACCTCTGCTTCTGACACAAACCCTTGGATCTGTGCCAATTTCCCCTTAATAGCGGCCAAGCCACCCGGCGGAGGAGTTGGAGAAAGAGATAATTCGGATGGGTTTCCATCATCGAGTTCTATTTGAATTGCCGTACGAAGCTGGTTATAAGCGTTGACAAAAGGCCAGTCATGGTCATCCTCTCTCGTACGATCTAACCCTACACGCGTGAGGAAACTTTCACACCATGTTAAGGTTTCCGGAGGAAGATATTGATCAATATCCTCGTCCGATAGTGCTGCTTCAACCTGGGAAAGCAACTCGATGTCAACTTTGAGTCCCCATTGGGAGGCAATATCTGGATTAGGGGTAAAATAATTCTCCCATGGACGCCCTCGTACGCTGTTTGCCCTGTTTCGCTGTGGTCGAATCCTATGTTTGTTCCACCTAGTAGCAAAGATATCGACTTCGTTTCGTACGACTGGCATGTATACCGCTAGGAGAGCAATCTCAGACGCTAAGTCAGATTCGATCCAAAGGCGGTAACCTTCCATCCTTTCAAATAAGGCCTAAGATTCAAGGTAAGCATTATCCTTAAGTTTTCTCGTACGAAAGATATTCACCTTCCAGCGGCCAAGGCAGGACTTTTGTAACTGTCCCCACCAGGACTCGATCCGTGTGTTATCCATACTGCGGCCATATATGAAGCAGTCGCCGAATTTAACATCTGATCCGTCCTCGTTTTGATAAGCACTTCGTACGAAGGTCCAATGAGCAGCTGAAAGCAAAGGGACCTCCTTGCCTCTATCCGCCCGTATCGTACGAGGAGCCCAGCCTAACAGGCGTACGACACGGAGATATTGGATAAGAGTAGATATCGCGGTACTGCCCCAGTAACCAACATGATACCAGGTCATAAACCTAGAATATCCGTCAATAGCTCCATACATATGGAATCCCCATCGTGAAAGCTTGTCATGGCCGTCTAAACTCCAAACCTGGTTAGGTCCATATACAATAAACTCTCCTTTCTCCCGCCGAGACTGTACCGTACGACGCTGAGCTGCGCCAGGGAAGAATTCATGATATATCTCCCATAATGCCGCACTATAACATATTAACAAATATTCAAAAGCTTAAGGACATTCGTACGAACCGAGGGAATCGCCTTCCACGTTCATCAACAACATTATCATGTACATATTGTCTCCCTAACTCCCCAAGCCGCCCTGATATAGATTGTTCCTTCGCTAATGCAGCCCTAATAGCATCAATCCGTTCTTGTTTCTCTGCTGGAGTATTCGTACGACGCTTGAGGCCTAGGTCAAATCGGATTTGTTGGAGCTGGCGTTGCGAGATTTGGAATCCTTTTTGTTGAAGGATATCACACGCCTTTTGATCGGACGGGTTAAGCTGGAAGAACAATACCGAGATTTCCTCTTTTAACTCTTCAGATATCACTCCACCTTTTCGTACGCGTTGTTGCTTGTGTAGCCCCCATCCTTTTATCGTACGATTGAATGTCCTTGATGATGGCTTCCATTTGAATTCCCGTTCGAATTCCTCTATGATTTTTTCTGTACTGAGGCCTTCATTGAACCAAGAAGTAATCTGGTCTTTATAAGGCCCAAAGTCGATCGGTTTTCTTCCCATATTAAAGGTTGAATGGGAGGATTAAGGATAGGAAGTTCGTACGAAAGGTTAGGAAAGGAGGGATATTCAAAGGATGAAGAATTTTCATCAGAAATAAAATGACATCAACGATGGAACATCACCCAATAAGAAGTAATATAAGGTCGTACGAAGACCAAGTTCAAATGTAAATTATGTATTATGTACCTAACTACCTAAAAGCTATCAAAATAATTGTCCTAAAAACCTATGAGATTCGGTATTTAAAAGGGCTCGTACGAGAGAGAGGAATTACTCATACCTTATATAAGATTCCGCCGCGTGCCAGCCTCCGTACGATACTTATTCAGGTGCAGGCAAAGCCCGGTTATCAAGGGGGTCGTCGGGACCGCCGTCTCGTACGGAACACCGCCGGCCATGGTCTCGGAATTTACACGAAGCGCAGGCGCCGCCGAAATGGCCGCGGAGCTTTGTGCAAATGGGGAAGGGACGGCTATAAGTCCTCGTACGAGCCTGATTCTGGCAGGCCTCACAAGGTGTTGGGACAGGGTCACCGCGGCTAGCGATGAGAAGAGCGTTGACGTAACTATCTCTCATCGAAAGCACCTGGCGAGGCTTGATGGCACCTCGTACGAGAAAGACTGAATTTCCCGGCAGGGCTAGGACAACATGCTGAAGCGAGTTATGGCACCACTGCATCAGTTCCTGCCCTCCAATAGGGAGGAGGATAAAAGGTGACTCGTCCTGGTGCTCTAGAACCTGCTCGTCTCGAATTTCCTCTAATGTAACGGTTGGCTAGGAGATTGTCAATTATCGTACGAAGGAAAGGAGGAGAAATCAAGGCGTACGGCGTGTTCGTATAATACAAGGGCTTGACTATTGTCGTCTTCTTGACTAGAGTGGTGGCTACCTGATTGTTGACTATATAAGTTAGTAATATACATGATTAAGGGAATTAGGGCTTTCGTACGAGGCCATTATGATATTAAGAAGCAACAGCGATATTAGAGATATTATTATGGTGGTGATAATGGTTGTTGAGAAGGAGAGAAATGAGGGGAAAAATCAGGATATGAGGGATTTCTTAAGGTATAAAAGTGCACATTTCTCGTACGAGAGCGGTTGCCTAATCTACCAATAATAATTGTTATCATCAACCGTGTCGGCGTCCCTTTTGTCTAACATAGATATGTTTGTTTGAGGTTATATTTAAGGTGAATATTAAGCTATCGTACGACAATTTTCTATTTCATATAAAAGACTTACTGCTTATTACATTATACTAATAATATAACATCGTACGAATGCTCAATATATTATTAATATTTATCTTTACTTATGTCTTCGTTAAGGTAAGCGGGAAGATGTTTATCAACTTACTTAATCTATCTTATTATATGCAATTAAATAAACCGTACGAGGCTTGTAAGTACCAATCTAAGTATATGGCTGATGAGTAGATGTGGGGTTAACTACTCGATTAAGATTAGCGCGTTCAAATTTTTCGATTTTGGCAAAGTTGTACGTTTGGTCAACCACAAGCTGTGTAAAACTCGCACGGGCTTTTGTGTTGCGTGGGGGTGGCGGAGACGGGCGGGAGCAACCTTATGTATATGAACGCGGTAGAGTAGGGGTTTTCCACCGCCTCTTTTTAGTTAATAGAGGAACTAATTTGGTTACATAACAGACGTTTGCTACGCAAGATGGGAGATTTCAGTACTATATGGATACGGACGAAACGTTTTCTTGATCTTGTAATGGTAGGTACTTGTTCAAAATATTCTTAATAACTGTCACATACAAGGGTTAGATCGGAATCACGTGATAATCTCGTCAAAAGGGAGCTTTTTGAAAAAAGAAAAAAAAGCTCAGACCGTAACACACCGTGCGATATTGAGAACCCCGTCATACATTAATAATGGTCTTTAATCCAGGTGGTGCGTGGCAGGTACCTAGGAGAAGGTCGGACCGTTTTGATCCCGAACCCCGCCAAGTTAGACTTTAGGTACCTTATTTGGGTGCCGGGCCATCGACAATCAATGATCCTTAGGCATGCTAATGGATGTCGGAACGTTAACTCTAAATATAATGGGGCGCCCGGACCGCTAATCATATTCACGCGTCCCGGCGTCGTACTGCACTTCCACAGGCGCCAAAAACGACGAAGTAAACCCTTTACAATCTCTTACGCCGAAATCGATCCCTTCGCGGCTCTTCACGCAGCCGACATTGCCAGGAAACCGGCCGCCAACGTGTTCATCATGACTGGGATAATCTCTAAGGCGCGCACTCGTCCCTCTAGTGTGAACCTGTCTAAGACTGTACAAGAAACGCTACTGGCGGCTACCACAGCCTCTAGTACAGGTATGAATGTCTACAGCTCCCTATGTATCGACGGTGAGGAGTCATGCTGATTCATCACGTACAGAACCTCCGCTAACCCCCAGAGATCAACCTCCAGTGGATGGAGACATCTCCCAAGACGAGCCTTTACAGTCTACGAAAACGCCGCTTAACGTGACTTCCAACATTGATCGGTTGCCCGCGAAGGGAGCCCGATTGATATGGATAGATACGCAACAGCCTGGAGTGGAGGAAGAGGCATCAGAGCAGGTTGACAAAGTATGGCTAACCCTGCCAATGTTGAGACATCGAACTAATGGGGATCTGTGCAGCCAATTCTACAACAGCCCAAGCCTTCCCATCCATGCGCCTCATTTCTCAAAGATTTTGTCGATCCTGTCTATTCGAGTCAACATCCCACATCTGTCAATAGCCTTGTTTCCGAGTGGCTCGAGTCCATTGGGTCAGACCGGGAGAAATGCTGCCGGTCGGATAGCGACCTGCGCTATTCGAACTGCGATCCTATTTCGCGACATCTCACAAGATCGGAACCAAGCATGGGTTACACAAAGGACGCCGATGGTTTTACGCTGCCGCCGACGCCGGCTTTTACTGGATCCAGAGCACAGACAGAGGATTCCGCTTCCAGCACTGCCAGCGTTCGCCATCCATCCTATCGCCAGAACAACCTGAACTCAAATGGCCTTCACATCCAACATGCCCATACTCAGCTTCCTGATCATATCTCCAGTCATTTGGAGGGCTTGCGAGCGGACCGGAGCGCGCCTAGTTTATCTTCGGAGGAGATTAATAAATTTCTTCACAATCTCGAGACTCTTTCCGAAGGATGTATCGAGGCAGACGTGCAGGCACTGCTTGAAGATGTGGTATTTCCAAATGACTTTGACAACACATACGGACGGACGGCAGGCCTGGCAAATGCCAAGTCATCCCTAATGTCTTCTCATCTCATTCCTAACAATCCTGAAAGCCGTTTTAGGGTTTCTCAGCCAAAACCCGATCTTCTTTACGGATATTCTGGTGCGCTCCGGGACGGGGCCTTCACGCAATCGCAATTCTTAGCCCAGTCTGGTCTACATCCTCAAAATGCACGGTTTGCGGAAGCGACAACACAAGGACTTCGGTTTCCCTTCTTCACCATTGAATTCAAAGCGGCCGGGGGTACTCGGGGTGACCTCTGGGTTGCCACCAATCAGTGTGCGGGTGCTTCGTCAGCCTGCCTCAATGCTGTCGACCGACTGAATACCTTGCTTCAGAAAACCGGGAGCGAGCAATGTGTTGACAACATATCCTACAGTATAGCTGTGGACAACAATACCGCCCAGTTATATATATCATGGAAGGCTGGTTCAAACTATTACATGCAACGGGTCGGTGCTTTTCTCTTGTCCTGTCCGGAACATTTCAAGGAGTTTCGCAAACAGGTTCGAAACATCCTCGATTGGGGGAAGGACACTCGCTTGACGCAGATTAAGGATGCATTGGATATCCTCCTTGAGGAAAACAGGAAGAAGGTTGCGGAGGATGCAAAGGCTCGCCAGCCACCATCTGACGACGGGGCCAGCGACCGTAAGAAGCACAAATCCTCGTCACGCAGGAATAGCAGCATATCCAACAGCTTGCAAGCACGCGGCGAGAAGACAAACGAGCCATATCGAAGTGGATGACACGACTTAACTACGTAGATGTCTATCCGGAAATCGGCCAGCAAGACCAAAGCCGGGATTGGATAAAGTCGCTATGATACCTAACTGGGTACGACTACTGTATACCTAGGCAGGTACTAACTCAACATGGACTAGTAGTGTGGATACCTACATGTAGGTATGTAGTTTAAGGTACAAGACCCATACATACATGTATGTAGTAATTGAGGTACCTTTTCTCCGTACTGATACTTGATCTACGATAATAAGTGAAGCTATTCCCAACCCTAGTGTCCCCCCCTTCAACCCTTCCTAACTTATAGTCGTCGTTGCTGCTGCCGGCGCTGTAAACGAGAGGCTTTTTACGCTGTCGGCTGGACTTGAAAATACATCCCTATAATTGATAAGAGTAATTGATAAGAAACTAATAGGTACATAATTGATAAGCGTTTCTCGTCCGGCAATTGGTTAATCTTTTATGAGGGAGTAAAAAAATCAAACCTTAATCTTCGCACAATTGTGTCTTTATCAATTTAGAAGCTACAAAAATGCAATCTGTATCTTTTGAAAGCCCTTTCAATTGCGCACATTATGGCCCAGTTGGCACGATCATATGACTTCTGTGACCCGAGATATTTGAGGTTGAAGGAAATAGGTTATTTTGAGCCTTTGGAAATGGGATGGATCCATAGTCCACCTTTTAGAAGGTGGAGAAGCCACAGAAGGGATCGATCCAAGATCTTTGGATCATCATTAGGTAAAGATCAATTAACTAATACATAACTAGTAGATCAATTGAATCAATTGTCTCCATCAAATAATTACCTAGGGATACCCTCAATCAGTAACTTTGATGAATTAGTTGCCAGGCCACCTGATGTGTGACAAAATTCAAAATTAAAATTACCCTATAAACGGCCTTTCGCTCAGGTAGCCACACTGCTATACTACACGTATATGTGCGCTAGGTCTAGTAAGTGGGGATATACAGTGGTCGTATCCAGTACGATCCCCCAAAGCCAGGCACTTGCCGCAGATCCGGCAATCTTCGCGACAAGCGCTTCAAAGTCTACGGACCCGGGGCTTCGCACGGAACCCCATCGAGCCACTATCCTCCGCCTCGTCAGCTGCAGAACTTGGTCGGTTTTGACGAGCATGTATCTCAACATATTATCGACAGGCCTACCTTTCCCGACCATCACTACTCGGAGGACGATCCGCAAATTCAAAGTCAGACATTTCTGCCGTCGAACGCGGCCACAAGAACCCCGGCGGGCTTCACGATTGAGTCACCAGCCGAGAAGCAGCCGACCGCCTCCACAGACGAGTACTGGACCTGGAGTCGCCGCTGCAAGACATGGTCTCCTGTAAATAAGGATGGTTCCCGCGAGTGGTACAAAGCTTAAGGCTACTAGGGGAGGGTATGAGGCGGTCGTACACCCGGTGCTCGCGAACGGCGCCGACGCGAAGGGTTGATATTGCGGGTCAGCACTGATCTGGGCCGCCATCAGAGGGCACGAGGCCATCGTGAAGCTGCTAAAATCTGTCAGCGCATTTTACTTAGTTCCGCGTCGATTCCAACTCTTTTCTTTTTCTTTCATTGCGTGTCACGGCAAGGGTCCAGGAGGGTCCGCCATTTTATAGCATTTTTTGAAAGAGAATTGATTTGATTGCGCGGGCTTAGCCTTGTCGTTGACTTGGATACCCGCGCGGGGTAGCGTAGCAACTCTGTTGACGTCCCAGTCATTCCTACGCGGTCGTTCATGCTTGGCGTATATCAAGCGACACAGTCTGAACAGCGCGAACCCAATATCCAGGCCTCCTCTATTTATGGCATCAAACGCGAGGATTCGCCAGTTTCGTTTGTGGCTGCAGCGAACGGTGATCTGCCTGCTCCATCGGCACAGCCCCAATCGCCCGTACAGCCCCCGCCCGCTTCATTCTTCACCCAATTCCAAAACTTCATCCCCAACGACAGCACGCCCTTCGACGACGAATTTAGCCGGTGCATGTCATCGCAAGGCATAGCGCCACGGACGGCCGAGTACAGGCGGCAGCGAACAAGGGCGATTCGTCACGAAATAAAGTTCCATTACTCCTCACAGCAGCCAGCTAACGACGTTTCACCGTCCCAGATCGACAGGGAACAAGCCCAGCGCCTGCAAGTTTACCAGAACATGTGTCGCGCAGTGCACTCCCGGTGCACTCCACCGAGAACGCTTGCGTTACTGCCTTGAAAGGGGTGCTCGTCAACAGAGTCGATTACATCGACGCGATACGGATGAAGCGGTCTGTCGAGGTATGGACCGACTTCGCTGCGTTTAGAGAGTACACGCTTAGTGACGAAAAGCGATTCGACTGCCATGAAGCCAGGGCTGACGGTGGGTTCCTGGCCGTACTTCTACGGAGCTTGAGAAGCCCACGCGATGGGAGACGAAAGCGGAAGCGGGAAAGTGAAACGGAGACAGGCCGGGTAAAGCGGGAGCGAATTAAGTAAAGCCTTCTCATAAAGTGCATATGTACACGCGTAACGATCTCGTCATGCTCGTTATAGTGGAAGTCTCGTTATGATGTACTATATTGATTTTGAAATCTCCTAATATACTCCATTCAATCGTCATCCTTGCTCAGTAGTCATTCATAGCTTTCTCAACGAGGCATCGTAAGGACTCAACGGGGAGAATGACACGGCTATGCATCCATTAGGTACCATGCCTTCTTATTACGTGTCTAAAAGTTCCTCTTGTCCTACTCTATGTTCGAAGCCCTGACATATTAGTAGTAGTCATATCAATCATGGAGGCTACCCACTCCCCACACCGCCTTGTTCCATTGCCATCATCAACTTCCTCATCTGTGTTCCATCCGCGCCGCCTACTCCTCGGCCAATGGCCGCTTCGGCAAACATTCGAAGTTGCATAGGGAATTGCGGGTCGCCATAGTGGTCAGCAATATCACTCTTTTGAACGGCACGTGAAAGGTGTTGCCATTGTGATGGATCCATAGCCAATGCCTTGCAAGCCTCCCCCTTCTCTTGAGCCCACCAGGGAGGCAACAGTTTGCGAGATTCGACAAGATCTAGGAAGCCCTGAAACCCGTGAAGTCTGTCTTGGTCCCCACTGCCATCATCTGTAACGCGCAGGCGGTAGGCGTCGATAAGGAGCCGGTACACATCAGCCTCCGGGCGATCGTGGAGCCAGGTGCCATTATCGAGACGCGAAAAGGGTTTGTCAATGGGTTGCTCCAACCCACGCGGCGGGGAGAGGTTGACGCCGGCGGAACCTTGCTGCCTGCCACAGACCTTGCGGTGGGCTTTCTAATCGGACTTTTGGCAGACCCGTGAGCAGTACAGCGTTGTAGAGCACTTCGCACACCGTCGCAAGGTGACTGCGGGTGGAGTCTTATTGCAAGTGACACACGACCCGGACATCTTAAGTGAGCTTTGTGGTATCCGACTCGACTGCGCCCTGTTTAGAGAAGTTTAGAGAAGAAAAGTCTTTGGAGAAGATCTTGATGATGTTAAGAGAGTAACTGTATTGAACTTTGATGGATCGGCTAGGAGGGGTTCGAGCTTTATAGGGTCACATCTTCTACCGCATGGCGGAAATTGCAAGTCAAGGGCGCGTTTCTAGCTATTCGAACCACGCGACATACCCGTGCCACGTCCCACTTTATTTGGTTTCGCTGAAGCTGCACCACCTAAAGGTGGTTGTCACATGACAGGGCTTGGCAGCCACCGGCCCCACTAGGTAGCCATATGTCTACAGTGTGGGCAGTCCACAGATGAACCTAGAGAATACATCGTATCTTGATTTTAGGGTAACAAGTGTCATCAGGGTCAAGTGGACATACCTAGTAATCAAGGCGCTTTGAGCGTAAGAGAGGCTTGGAGTCCTCTCATTACTTGCGGTTTGGGGTGCAACTGTAGTCTTAGATTGATAGCTAAGGAGATTATAAGGAATGACTAGATACACAGGAGATCCTCCTTATATAGAATATCCTTCACTCTCCTTCTGGTGTTGTTGTCTTGGCTTGATCTGGTTGATCTGGTTGATCTGGGAAACCATACCACAATTAAAACTTGATAGTAACATTGTTGCGCTGATGACTCTCGATCCAGCGCGAGTCGACCTTTGGATTCCCGCTCGTGAGGACAAGATAGCGCACACTGCGCTCAATCATCCAGTCGCACAGCGAGATACCTAGCGCACCGGAGAGACCGACCAGCCAGTACGTCTTTTCTCCTTTGAAGAGCTGCTTCGACTTTAGCCGGACCACCTGAGCTGCTAGCGAAGTAAGCGGTGACGTCCAATCGATGATTGTGAGCGATTTGTTTAATGAGTCCTCTTCATTGCCACCGACGAGCGTTTCAAGGCGGACTGTTTGAACGAGAGGCGATACATGACGACGGACATAGCAGCAGCGCGTCGCCCGCCGAAGTATCTGTCCTAAAACTGCTGCAGGAGAGCCTGTATCGATGCCGCGGGGGGAGAAGAGGGTATGGCTGCCCTCTTTGCGGCAGGCAAGACAGAATTGTCTCCTCATTCTCCTCCTTCCTAGCAGTGGTGAAGCTAACAAGGCAAGTAATGCTATCCGGTAGCATTTGCACAATTTCGAAGCGCCCGGCGTACGATGGCAGCTGGTTTATTGTGATGACAACGACGCCTTTGGATGAAGCTTCTATTGTGATGACCTGGCCTGTCGCATCCGGAATATTGTTGAGAACGAGTCCCTGGCCAGAAATATGGGATCGACCACAGCCATGGCGACGAGCTCCACCGCCACGAACGTAAGGTAAATAGCCTCTGATACGTTGGAGTTGTCACACGGCACGGCTGATTCTATGGGAATCTCGACCATAGATGTGAGGGAAGACACAAGCGCGAGATGTTGAGCACCCGGCCCCATCCACACCCAGTGCAAGGAACTGGTAGCCACCAGGGGCTCGAAGAGCAGACGCCGTAGAATGAGCTACATTTAACTGAATCATTTTACTCCTATTGGAATTAGCAAGGCGACAGCAATACTGAGGAAAGTTCTGAAATAATCAATACTCACTGGTGCTTTTGCGGAGCTGGTATGAGCTCTTTTGAAGTCTCGTACCGCGATAGCTCTTTGAGGCTGGGGTTCCCGCTTTCGCTATCCCGGCGCAATTCAACGACGGACTTGTCAACGTTTAGTTGGTGGAATATGGGTCGTGCGACGGAGTTGAGACGATCGTTGGCATCCTTAATGGTGAAGAGTCCTGGTACCAACACCTGTCCTTGGGTTCAGATGATGACTTCCGGCTCTTTGGTATAAAGGATGTCTTCCTTCTCTAATTGCTTAGCCGTGAACCGAACCAGATACTCGGCAATCGTCCGGACGTCAATCTTGCTGACATCGGGAATATCGACGTATTGAACGTGAAGACCTTCCTCATGCACTGCAGATCGCCCAAACCCTACGGTCATATTGCAATAGGGTTCTTCATCGAGACGACTCCTGGTCAGCGAAAGCATGCTTCTTTCCGCCTCGAAGAGCTTCGTAAACTTGTACCACCTCTCCTGTGTGAGGTCCTTGAAAACAGGGAATTTAAGGTCTGCCAAGCTGACCACAACTGACTCCGTGTCAAGCACACTATCGTCCAACAGCTCTAAACATTTGTTCACGACAGCCTCGTTCGCGATTGGTGCCAAATGACTCCGGAGGCCTTCGGGAAGAGTTGCGACTGGGACTCTTCGTCCTCCCAAAATAATGAATTTCTTATATAAGACAGTGGTCGTCACACCAAGGGGGTCCCTGACGAAGTCGATTCGCTGGTCCACTGCTGTCGAGACAAAGAGCGTGATGCCAAAAACGTCGAATAGGCTGGGCGGTGACATAGTATCAATTCCCGAGAAGCTAGCGTCCTTGAGTATGGTTTCCCACTCGCCAGCACTCACCAAGAGCGGTAAGGTCCGGCCTTCGTCAACGCCACGCCACCAACCGGATAGAGTTCCAAAGATGAAACCGGCACCGGCCTGCATCGCGCCATCACTGGACCCTCCTCCGAGCACTAGCATACCGCCAGGCTTGAAGCAACTTGAGGAGATTGGCTACAGCCCCGTCCAAGCCTTGCGCAGGCATGAACGACCATAAACGCGATGACGACACCATATATACCTGGCTGGAACACCTGTTCAACAGGGTCAGTCTCCGTGTTACATACCTTGAAGACCATGCTACCCTGCCACTCCGAGAATTTCTCGGCCGCATTCTCAAAGAAACTAGATGAGATGTCGGTAAAGGTATACTTGTCGAAATCGTGGCCAATGGCGCCTAGAATGGTCTTGGTGGCACCGCCAGTATCAGCGCCTAGAGGTTGCAGTTGCGTTGTTAATTTCGGCTCAGAAAGGAAGGGTTTCTACGAAATGGGCGAAAGGCGAAAGAAGGGAAAAAAATTGCGTACCAATATCTAAGAGACTGAGGTGAGGGTGGCGGCTGGTCAGCTGTTTAAGGACGCTGCCAGGTACCCACATTGTTGTCTGTCTCGTTCCGAAACCATTGGAGTAATACTCGTCCAAGAGACCGGACGTGCGGAAATGTTGCAACATGGTCGTTTCCCCTCAAAACATGCGGGGCATGGTTTTGCCTATGAGTAGCATGATCTTGACATCTGAGTTGTCCGCGACTCTGTGGTATTGGCATGACGGTCAGCGGGTGTATACAATACGGTGGCTTGGTAGTAGGTAAGTATCTACCCCTTTTCGTGAATATCATCCAAAACGTCCTGCTCGGTATCATTCAACCACTCTTGGCGAGCCCACTGGTGCTCCCCGCGCCTCAAAGGCCCGTCATGTGCCGAGCATAGTTCAGGTAGTGACATATGGGGCTCTCGGACCTCAGCGGATCATCGCTAGGAATCATCTCATCGAACTGTCTCAAGTAGAAAGCAGCGATACGACTTGAGCACGAACATGAGGTCGTGGTCGTGCTTCGTTACGGGCACGTTGGCTGCAGCGGCTACGCCGTCCGGCTGACTTGGCACCAATGCATCTTGTAAATACGTCCCGGTTATTGCTGGCAGCAGACCTCACGGGCTTGAACGTGATCTGATCCACTTGGACGGCCGCATGAGTGAGGTTTGGAGCATTAGCGTATATGCCGATGCTGCCGGAGAAGCCGCTTCCAGGCTCGGCGCGGTCTGCCGCACTACATGTGAAATCGAGAAGCGTGGGATCGTCTTCGGCGTATCCCCGAGAGGCGAGGATGGCTGTATTGACCCTCACCGTGCTAATACTTCGTAGATAAGTGCAGCAGCTGCAACTGGTCGTCACCTGGGTAGCTGTAGGTCAGTATAACGGATTGGAAGGCAGCGTCTCGGTCGACGGGGTGGACTAGGATAGTATCGGCATGCGACACCGACGCCGAGGTCCTCGCCTTTTGGGCAACACAGGCCGACTTACCGAGCTTCCGCTCGAGTTTCACGAGCGAGCAAAAGGGCCCCGAGAAATCGTGCTCCAGGCTCTTCATCAAGTCGTATAGCCGGTTTGGATCAACAGGGATCAAGTGCGGCGGTGTAGGCTGGCGCTCAAAAAGGAGGTTTAGAGAGTTAGTCACGTCGTCGTCGTCGTTCCTTCCCAGAAACACCTTAACTTTACCATTCGCAGCCAGCACAAGGTCGGCTGACTCTCCTCCTCGGCAGCCGAGTAGGTGTACGTGGCCTTGATACAATCTGACTTTGCTTCCACGTTGGAGTGTTCGACGTGGATCTCGACACCTATGCTATTCTGGTCAAACATGATGGCGTTGTAGATGTGAAAATTGCTGAGCTCGATGGGTTTGATGCTGCGATCCTTGCCGTTATGTGTGAGGGCAAGTGATTTTGCCGCGTCGATGGCCGTCGACACGTAGGCGGCGGCCGGCAGCACAATTTGGTTCTGGACTTGGTGTCCCTCGAGCCAGGGTATCTCGCTCGGCTTCAAGACGTTTCTCCACCGCAAAGCATGGGCGGCGCTAGCCGGGGAGGTGTGCCCGAGTAGCTGATGATACGGTTGATCTCGCAGTCGCGTGCGACGAGATCTCCTGGATTCTTCTCAGTACGTTGTTTTGTGCTTCCACTGATAGCGCGGCAGATCGCTCAGGACCTTGGATTGCGGCCACTTAAGGGGATTGCCACCCGCCATGGCCACCTCGCAGTTGCCTAGGCCCCACCGATGCACTGCCAAGTTGTGTCCAAAGAAGTCCGAGGCACGTGGAAAAGGCAGCAGTCGCGTTACTACCCCGTTGAAGGGTTCCATAATAGGGTATTTCCTTATCGACAGCGTCCTGGATGTCTTGCGTGGCTGGACCAGTGAGGGCGGGATGAGGTCCAACCTCGAGCGCCAGAGTAGGCGGAAGGGTTTCACCGAGAGCTATCGGAGTATACGGATTATCCTATTCCGTACCTTCCTGTGTATATATATAGACGGCTATCTCAGCTATTACCAGCTTCATCACTTAGTCCTCTAATACACAACGTCCCTTAGAGTCCATCAAGAGCTTGCGATGCTAGCCGTGAGGTAGACTCTACGTCGGTATCATTGCCAGAATATTCAGGTTCATTTCCACTCACCGTGTGCGACGTGCGGGTTGCATAACTGTACTCTGCCAGTGCAGAGTCACGGAAGCGTCTCTCTCATCCACTTCTGGACACGCCCTGCCGGTTCGCTATTGCATTCGCATGCCGCTAATTACTAGCATGCATCGGCGTACAGTTGTCAACAAGCTGGATCTCATCGTGCCTTTCTCAACCAGACGCTCCTATTGTGCCCCGTTATGTCGAACATGGGGCAGACAACCTATATGGCGCGAGCCGTTCAGTAGGGTGCAAGACACGTACAAGTGTCCCCAATACCAGCGCTTAAAATGGAAGGTCACACGAAGGAGTGCTCTAGCGGTCACTTTCATGAATTCCTGGTTTGGTTGACATCGATTATTATAGTTCCATTTCAAATTTCAAATTCTTCGATAAACGAATCTACTGGGTCTTAAGCACACAGCATCACAAGCAAAGTAGCATATCCTTCTAACAAGGTCAAGCTGCAACATCGACCAACCCGCCCAGAGACCAAAAGTTGTCCGACTTCACTGCAGCTCACATCGCATTTGTGTACGGAAGTGGGACCTCCTTTCGATCGAACGCATCTACCCCGTCTTCTGTTGTCACATGGTAGTGAGCAACAGTTCCTCCGGAGGTGTGCCGAGTCTTCGTGACATGCCCATCCGTGCACTCGGGAAAGCTCGCATCTGGTTCCACGGCGGCATCAAGACCCCAGCCAGACTCGAGCATTCCACTGCCTGGCTGGAGATTGACTGTTGGGTGGTTGGATGATACTGGCGGTGTGGACTTTTTAATCCATTTGATCGTTGGATTGCCGTCCGCGTCATTGTTCTTTATACCTATATTGTCCCAGATCTCGTATTCGATAGCCCTTAATTTGAATGTCTGATTAAACGTGTTCTACTCCTTTGATAATTGTAGGATCTAGGATGATCCAGAATTCGATGGCGCTGAATCGGTTGATAATTGATTTGTTATTTTGATGATTAGAGTTCGAATAGGCACCTATTGGCTTTTGCGTGGCTCACGGTGTAATGAAGCTTTGGTTGATGAGGCAAGATGAGACTCTTAATTGTCACGCAGTGGCATAGAATGCCTTATTCGAATTAATTGGATCGTTTTATAGCTCGTATTTTCGAGCCTAAAAATTGTGGTATTTATGTAAGGCCTTTAAAGAATTATCTTGTAAACTAAGGCATTACAAAATTTATTTAATATATTAAAAGACATTTAGTTATCTCAAATTTATGCTCTTACCCTCATCTTTATAAATAACCAAAAATCTTCACGGGTTAAGTGTTGTTTCCTTGGACTGGTTTGGCATCAATTTCAGTGTGTTCACACGCTAGCTAACCTTTAAGTCATCCATGGCAAATATACCAGAGTGTGGCCATGATTTCGACACGGAACTTAAGCCTGATGACTCTGTGTCGAACGTGAACGTCGGGAACAGCGACGGCACTATACGGCCTTCATTCTCACCCTTGTATTATCCATCGCAACAATCAATGCAACAATCCCGACAGCACCTTACTTCGCACACAACTCACCAAAATGATCTCCGTCTTTGCCATATACCTATTTTGCCTCATGTTATGCCTATAAATCATTTCATGGCAAGTACAAACCACAGTCGCCACTTAAATGATAACGAAGGCAGCTTAAAAGTGTCCCCGTTAATAGTGCATCCCATGGTTGTGTTTCAGTCCTCGCAAACGGAAACACCTAACGTCAATGTCGCTGCACGACCGCCGAGCACAACTGGCTTTAAAGAGTATCTTGAAGAAAGCCGAGGTCGAAGCCCCCAGAAAGAAACACTAAGCTATCAGGCTGCCGGTGTTAGCAACAATAACACCATTCGTAATATATTAGCACCAGGAAGGACAGCGTCAGCGCGACCAACTACAATCTCTCAGGCACCTCCTATTGACCCTTTCCACCGACTGAAAATACATCAACCCCAGTCTAGGTTTAGAAGCCCAGTCGCCACCATTGTTTCCCATTCGGTACCATCGCAGCAAGAACCTGAACGGCTTATGGAAAGACAAGGGAAAGATAACAACGAGTCAATACGTCAAATCGTTAAAGGCATACAGGATACACTATGGGAAGTGTTCACACTTGCTAGGAAAATGCATGATCAAGGAGCTTGGCTTCAAAACTCGAATACCTTAGGCATATTATCGGCGGCAAAAGAGAAAAAACGGGTTTTAGAACAGCTCGTTATTCGCTTACGTAGAGTCGACACTGCCGGTGTTTTTGCCACTCACTCTTATAACGACATATTTATTTTGTTTTTCGGGGGAAGCATATTAATAAATAATTAATTATTTAAACCTATTTTTAATTATCGGCCAAATCGATTAATAAAGGGATAATTTGTGGTGTAAAATACTTATCGAAAACGTACGAAGTCGTTCGTCGCTTTCGACGAACGGTAAAGTTACCCATGCTGAGGGCTCGCCTTATCTCTGCTACATGCTAGCCAACTTGTGCCCTGGCTTCCTCCTTGTCTCACTGTGACTTGTTCTTTGCAGGTTTCGTGCGTCCGCTGTACCACGCGTCCGTGCCGTAGAGGGCGGCACGCTTAGGCTCACGGTATATCCGCACATACTAGACCCAACATAGATTAGAAGTGTGGATACCTAGTTTAAGGTACAAGACTCATAGAAAATGAGGTATCTTTTCTACGTGTCAATGCCTAATCTAGGTGAAGCTATCCATACCTATTCTACTATCGCCTTTTAAGAACCCTTCTTGACCTAGTTGTCGTTGTTGCTGCCGGCGCTGTAGATGAAGGGACTAGCTTATTCATCGTCGTTATAACCTTGTGCTTGCTGGGGGCTCGTCTATACTGCCATCGTACATGTCTATACGGTAGTATCGACGACGAGATAGATGCAAAAGCGTATTTTGGCAAGAAAAGGTACAAAGCTTTCTACGCCTCTTATATCTTAGATTAGGTATCTACACGTTTAATCTATGTTAGGTCTAGTATGTGTGGATATACCGTGAGCCTAAGAAGGAACATCGTGAGCTTAAGCGTGCCGAAAGAGGGCCGTAGGGATCACGTAGGTAGTGGCTGCTTTGCGCAGTTTGTCTGCTGGGGGCCCATGCACAGTGTTTGCGAGGGCTCTAATGTGTTGTGACAGTGCCATTGCCTTTCCCACCTTTTCAGCCACGTGCCTTTTGAAGGTGAGTTTCCTGTCAAATCATAACGCCAAGCCACCGCAGTCCGGGCATCTTTTCCCTTTTCTTGGGCTCTGGAATGGGCTCCATAGTTAATCGTTGGTCTACCACCATTTCCATAGTTTCTTCCTCGTGTGAGGTGCAGTAGTTCGCATTTTTCGGGGGCAAAGAAGACCCTATTCTTATCTCTTTATTCTCGCGATGTTCTTTGCTAACATCTCGGTATTCTTTTCCAGGGTATGTGACACACGGTACATGCAGATGTCGTCTGCATACCCAAATTGTAGTTCTTTGTCCATGTTGAGCGCCTCTGCCAGGTATAGGATGTACAGCACCGGAGAGAGAAGGGACCCCTGGGGGTACCGCATCGCATGTTGCTATATTCAGTGATCGTCTGCCCGAGCTGGACTCTAACTCTCATGTTGGTTAGAAAAGTCTCAACCAGCCTAAGGCACTTGGTCGACCGGACTCGTTTAAAGGCACTATGATTTTAAATAAAGTCACTAATAAGAAAAGGTACAAAATTTTCTACTAGAGTTGTGTACTGTACAGTTCCTTATTATCGACCTAACGAATAGTAAGTTACGAGACTGTCTTATTTATCTAGCCACTCGTAACGAATTTGGTGGACCGAAATACCGAGAATGGCATATTTCTGACCGTAACCTCCCCCGGCCGCGCCCGGGTCACGGCAGCACCTCCGGGCAGAAATCGGATAAAAAAGCCGGCGGTAATTAGGATAACAACTGCGACTTTGAAAACGACTGCGTCGCCGAAGAAGTCAGCGAGTATTATAAGAGGACCCGTGGGCTATCCTTACCTTCTAACGAAGAATCTAATGATTCTTAAGGCGGATTATCGACCGGAACGCCTACGTTTACTATAGGGCTGCTACGTTTACTATAAACTATATCATACTTAAACTAATAGTGTGGATACTTAATTTAAGGTATAAGGCTTATAAAAACTAAGGTATTTTTTATTATATTAAAGTTTTATAAGTATATAATTATAACCTTTAATTATTTATTTTTATAATTTTTATTTTATTAAACGTATTTTATAATAAATTAAATTATTTAATTAATTTAATTATTTTTTAATATTTCGTAACTTTAATTAATTAAAAAACAATTATAACGCATTTAAATTAATTAAAAATTAAATGAATTTTTTATTAAACGTTTTTATAATTTTTTAATAAGTTTATTAAAATATATTAATTTATAAAGTTATAACTAAGCTTTATTTTATATATATATATATATATATATATAATTTAAATAATAATAATATTAATATTATAAAAAGCTTTTAAAGTATTTAATTAAATAATAAATTTACGTTACTTCGTTTTAATTAAAGTTATAAAAGTTATATATAAATAATTTCGTTCGAAAATTTACATTAATTAATATATATTTTTTAATTAGTTATATAAAAGCGTTACACTTATTATTAATAAATGTAATAATTAATTAATTAAAATAATATAATTGTTAAAATTACGATTTATTAAATTAATTAAATAAGTAAATAATTTATACGGCTTATTTATTTTATACATTAAAATTTCTCGTTTATATTTAAACTTTTTCTTTTATATACTTATATTAATTAACACGATAATTAATACTTTTTTCATATATAATTATTTAACTTAACTCTTTTATTAAATAATGCTCGACATTTATTATTATAATAATAATTACCTTTACTTTTATATAATCGTATAATTATTACATTAATATACTTTATTTATTTAATAAAGTTTTTACATTAGTTATAATTTATTTTATTATATACTTTATTATGTTTTTTACCTTTTTACTTTTTTATAATAATTAATTTTTTTTCGTTTTTATTTAGTTTTATAATATTATTATTTTTTTACTTTTATAAACCTTAACTTTTTTTAAAAAATAAAAACTTTTCTTTTATATAAGCGTTTATTTTTTATTTTATTAAGTAACGTAATTAAGTAATTTATTTTTTTAATTTAAATATTTAATTTTTAAAAAGTATTATTTTATACGTTATAATTATTATTTTATAATTAATTAAACTTTAAAATTATATTTAAAGCTTTTATAATTAATATTAAAAAGTTAATTTAATAATTAATAGTTTTATTTTTAACGTAACTTAACGTAATTTATAATTAACTCGTTATTTTAATTAACTCATTACTTTTAAAATATATGTAAATTTTAATATTTTAAAAATTTATAACTTTACGAAATTTTAATATCTTTTAATATAATTTTAATTTAATTAACGTTAAGTTAAATTTAATTATATGAAAATTATAAAGAATTTACCTAAGGTTTTTTCATAAAGAAATAAAAAAGTAAAAACCGAAAATATGTTTTTTCTTAATAATATAATAAATAAATTTATAAAAAGTTTGAAAAAATATTACTAATTAATCGTTAACATAAAATATTTATATTGAAAATTATAAAATTATAGCTTTTATTTTCATTAAAATATACGATAAAAAAGCTTTTCTTTACTTTTTCTTTAACCTTTAATAACTTTATTAAAGAAAATTCGGCTTTTTATAAATTCTTATTAAATTAATTATATTATATTATAAATAATTAATATATTTTCTTAATTATATGTAAATAAATTAAAATTTCGTAAAGTTATAAAATTTTAAAAGTAACGAGTTAATTAAAATAACGAGTTAATTATAAATTACGTTAAATAAATTACGAAATTATATTTTTAAAATTACTTAAGGTTTTTAAAATTTAAAATATATTAAGTTAATTAACCTTTAATAAAAGGCTTAAATTATTAAAGCCGTATTAAATTGAAAAATAATATAATTAATTTAAATTTAATAAAATTAAATTAATGTTTTAAAAATTAAATCGAATAACTATTATTTTTTATAAAAGTAATTAATAAAAACGCATTACGAAAAGCGATAAAGAAAGTTTCCTTTACGATAACTAACGTATTTTATAATTAAGCTAACGTAATTACTTAATTAAGTTAATTACTTTAAAATATATAATTATAATTAAAGCTTAATATTTTAAAAATTAATAACTTTATAAGTTTTTTATAATTATAATTTAATGTAATTTTATATAATTATAGTTTAATTATATTAAACCTTAATATATAAAAATTACAAAGAACTTACTTAAGGTTTTCTCGTAAAAAAAACAAAAACATAAAAACCGAAAAATCGTTATTTCGTAATAATATAATAAATAAGTTTATATAAAATTTAAAGAAATTATATTAATTACTTTATAATTAATTACCTTAAAATATTTATATTAAAATTATAAACTTATAGCTTTTATTTTTATTAAAATATACGGAAAAAATAAAAATTTCCTTACTTTTATATTTAACCTTTAATAACTTTACTAAAAAATTTCCGAGTAATTTTTATTTATTTTATTAAATTATAACGTAAACTAATTAATATGTATATATATAGTTATATAATTTTATTTAAATTATTTAAATTATTTAAATTATTTAAATTATTTAAAGTTTCGTAAAGTTATTAATTTTTAAAATTTTAAATTTTATATATTTTTAAAGTAATTAACTTAACTAATTAAATAATTAGCTTAATTATAAAATACGTTATATATTATAAGTTATTATATTAAAGCTTTAATTTTAATATTATATCCGCGTTTTAAAACGAAAAAACGCTTAGTTAAAAATATAAAACGTTATTAATTTATTAATAATAAAACATATTTTTAAAATATACCTTTTACGTATTTATAATGTATTATATCGCGTAGTAGTTTTGCTTATATATCGTTAATAAGTCGTTAATAAAAAGGTAAATATTTTTAACGTTATATAACTTAAGCTTTTTAAAAGTAAATAAAGTTTTTTTTATTTACGACTTTTTCGCGATAAAATTACGTTTTAATTATAATTATAATAGTTTAACTAATAAAATATTTTTAACGATTTATTAAATATATAATTCCTTTAAATGCTTAGTTTAAATATAAGTTTAAGTTAATAACGTATAAGTTAAAATGGTTTTTATTATTAAATATTAAGGTTTAATTTCGTTAAAAAATAAAATTTATAATAATTAATTAAAAGTTTAAACTTTTTTCTCGTTAATAACTTAAATAATTATTATAAAAAAATTAAAGGCTAAATTATTACGTTAAATTACTTAGTTATATATTTAAGTTAATGTAAATAGTTATTATTTACGTAATAATATAAGGATTAAGGTTATTAAAGCGGTGTAAAACGTAGTGAATAAGTAAGGCTAACTTATTATAAAGGTTATGCATATTTTATATAATTAATTCGTTACGTAGCAATTTACATAATATATATTTATAAGCTTTTAATTAATATTATATTTAATAATTATTAACTATTTTTTCTTTTAAAGTTAACTTTAAATAAAAATAAATTTTATCGCGTTTAAATAATACGTTATTTATTTTAATTTATAAAGTAATTTAAAAATATTATAAATTTTTATAACGCGTTTAAAGTTAAAATAAAAATTATATTTTAAACTTTAATTAAATAATAAAGTTTAATTTAATATTTTTAAACAATTTAAATATAATTATTATAATTATAAATAAATAAAATAAATTTTAAAAAATTAAAAAGTAATTAATATTATTTAATATAAAGCTTAAAGATATAAAGGTTTAATAAAGCTTATATATTCGTAAAAATATTAAAGTTAAAAAAGAAAGAAATTTACGTATAAAAATTCGAAAAGAATAATTAACTTATTTTAATAAAAAACGCTTACGAGTTATCGTTTAAAACGATATATAATATAAGTAATAAAAAATATATAACGTAATTTATATATAAAGTTACTTTCGCTTTATTTTATTAATAAACTCGCTCGCTTTCGTAATATAAAAGCTTAAGTTTTATAATAACTTTTATTATAGCTTTTATTATAACTTTTATTACATTATTACATTTCGAGGTTTTTAAATTAATTAACACGTAAAATCTTCGCGATAAAAAATTCTTAATAAGCTTTTTTAAGTTAATATAATAACCTTTATAAAACTTAAGTAATTAATTTAAACACTTAATTAACTCGAACATTTAATTAACTCGAACATTTAATTAACTCGAACACTTAAAAATATATTAAAATTCTAATATTTTCAAAATTAATAACTTTACGAAAGCTTAATATATTTTAATGCAATTTTAAATAACGCTTAATTACGTTATAATTAAACTATAGAAAAATGAGAAAAAATACCCGAGGTTTTCTCATAAAGAAATAACAAAGTAAATATAAAAAAGTATTTATATTTTCTTTATAATAAACGAAAAAGAAATAATAATAAAATTTAAAAAGTTATTATTAATTAATATATAATATAAAATAACGTTAACTAATAATATTTAAAATTATAAATTTATATTTGGTATTTTTATTAAAATACACGAAAAAAGAATTTTTACATTACTTTATTTTTAACCTTTTATAACTTTTTCGAAAAATCCTTAAATTTTTATAAATATTTTATTAAATTATATTATAAATTAATTAATTTATATTTGTAATTATATAATACTTAAATGTTATTTTATTTATAACGATTAAATTAATAAAATTATTAGTAATGTTTATATTTATAAATTACTTTAAAAATTTATAAAATTAATTAATAACTTTATTATTAACTTTAATATTATTATTATTAACGTTAACGTTTATAACTTAGCCGTAATTTTATAAATAACTTTATATACTTTAATAAATATTTAAATATAACTTTTAATATTTATTACGTTTATAACGATTTACAACGCGATTTTATTATTAATGTTTATATTTTTAAATATATTATTATTATAATCGTAATTTTTAAATTAATATTTAACTAATATAATTATAAGTTAATAAATTTACGTTAAACTTTAAATACGTTTTTATTTTACTTATAATTAATATTTTATATTATTAATTATAAATCTTTAAAAATATATAACTATTTAAATAAAAAATAAAAGATTATAAGTAAAAATGAAAAAATATAATTTTTATTATTAGTTATAATAATTTAAAATTATTATTATAAAGTAAAATCGATTTAATAAAAAGGATAATAATAATATTATTATAAAAAATATATAAAGTTATAATTTAACTTAATATATTTATTTAATAAATATAAATTTATTTAAAAAATTATAATAATGTAAGTAAATAATTATTTTTTTAAAATTACTTAATATATAATATTTAACCGTGTAACTCGTATAAAATAAAATATAAAGTTAACCGCGTATTTTATTTACTTTACGTATAAATTAAGCGAAAATTTTCGCGTAAAAATATATTTTCGTAACTTTTTTATATTACAAATATAAATCATTTAAGCATTTTTATACGTAAGTTAATAATTAAACGTTTTTAAGAAAAAACTACTTATAAAATGCGAATAATTTAATTAGTTTAATTATAATAAAGCGATTTACGTATTTACTTTAACACTTTAAAAGCATTTAAGTTAATTAAAAAATACTTTTTTATTTTTTCTTTAAAATTTATTTTTTTAAAAAATACGGTAGTTATATTTAATTAATTATTTATTAATTACTTATTAATAATTAATATATTTTTATTTATTTTTAATTTTTATATATAAAAGTAATAATAATATTTAAAGGTTAAATTAAAGTTAAAATAAAATTAAAGTTAAAGTTAATTTAAAAGTTTAAAAAATAATGTAACTAAACTTTTTAATTAAAAATATATTTTTAATTAAGTTAAGTAATAAATTAATTAATCATTAATTACTTATTAATCGATTATTTTATTAGTTATATTTAATTTTAAAGTAATAAGTATAATAAATATAATAATTAAAAAAAACCTTTAAAATAAAGTAAATATAACCGTAATAACGCGCGATTTATATCTTTTTAAAAAAGGTTTAATTATTAACTTACGTATAATTAAGGAAAATGTTAATTTAATTTGTAAACTTTACTATACCTTTAATCGTAACTTTTATTATATTATTACGGCTTAACGAAAAATTAAATAAGGTAATTAATAAAGAAAAGCTACTTATAAGAAAAACTATTATATCCGAATAAATATTACGTAATTTAATAAATAAAGTAAAATTCTTTTTATTTATTTAACTTACTTAAATAAATAAGGGAAATAAATAAATAGTTTAATTATTTAAATTATTTAAAAATAATTATTAAAGAAAAGAAAAAATATAACGAAAGTAATATTTTATATATTTAATTATTTCGTTTTTAAGTTATTAATTTAAGCATTTATTTTCTCTTAAATAAAAAGTACTTTAAAATTTTCTTTACGATTAAAAAGTTATTAATGATTAACTTTTAAACATTATTACTTTAAAATTAAAAACCTTAAAGTACGTTTTAACTTATAAAAGTTATTAATTAAAAGTAATAAGCGAAATCGTAACACATATTTTTTATAACACTTATAATTAATTAAACGTATAATTATATTAAAATTAAAATTTAAATTATATAAATTTTAATTTAATAATTAAATATTACATTAATTTTACACGCCGTACTTAAAAAATTAAAATTAAAAATAAAAATATTTATTAAATTATTAAATTATAAAATAAAATTATATAATTATAAATATTAATATTATAATAATAATTTATAAAAAATTAAATTTATAAAAAATATAAATAAATATAAAAATTTATTTATTTTATTTATTTTATTTATTTTATTTATTTTATTTATTTTATTTATTTTATTTATTTTATTTATTTT